>PVKE010040502.1:0-14566 GCA_004027555.1 Craseonycteris thonglongyai
CTTCATTCTCCCTCTAAACAGTGAGTCAGCATCTACTAGTGCTGGACGTTTTGTTAGATGGCAGGAAATATGCTGAGTAAGGGACAGCCCCTACCACCATGGCAGTCGCTACCTAGAGGCATTTCAGCCTTTGTTCTTGCCACCATGGCGTCTGCCCAGACGTCTTGGCTAATCTCATGCTTTATTCCTCAGCATTCATCTCAGACATCATCGTCTTCTGAAAGCTGTCCCTCACCCATCTCTTTCCTCGCAGGATGTCTTCTACCTTCAGCTAAGTGTTCTTCTTGCCCCACTAGCAACCTATAGCTCTCTCTCTCTCTCTCTCTCTCAATTTGTTTTGTATTAATGTTACCTCTTTCAACTACTACTTCCTCTAATACCCTCTAAACTCTTGGAAGGTAGGGACAGTATCTTAGTCTTTGCACTCTTCTCCCTAGAGTGCTATGTCCTAGAGGATATTTTTATGATATGAGAACTTTTAGTTAATGTGGCTATATTAAGCTGTGGCTTTTTTTGCATTCCCTAATTGTATCCTCTAGAAAAGAAGTGTTTCTTCTGTTGTAGCCCGGGGTTAAGGGAAGTCACACACGTAGCAGTGGCAGTTTTGAGTGGAAAGGAGTAAGCATAGAGGGAGTTGGGACTTTTTCAAAAAGCTTGTTCCAGAGGCACCAAGAAAACTTAGAATACTGGCCAGCATTTGGCAGGCTCAGAAATCCAGGACAATCTAGAATTCTTGAGATTACCGTGGATCTGAAAAACAGCAACTTGGTCTGAAAAAAGTCTAAAACAATCTCATTTCTCTCAAATCCTTAGAGAGTAGAATAGCTTATGTTGCTGAAAATCAGAGCCTCATGAATGGATAGAGGAAGTCATATCTGGTTCTAAATCAAAGATACTTGAAAATTTTTTTAAATGAAATAAATATGGGGAAGCTGGGATGGCTCAGTGGGTTAAGCACTCACTTTGCAGCCCTAGGGACTGAGGATCGAATCCTGGCCCCAGCTGATGTGAACCCATATGCTGAACTGGGGTGTGCTTCCCATGCGGGAGGTCCCCAGTTTGGTTCCCGCCCTGCGTGGCCCCTGCCCACCTGTGTGGATCAAAACCACATTGAAAACTGATGATGTACAACTATGAAGACTGCTCTGGACACACCCCCTTCTCTCTGTCTCTCTCTGTCTCTATCTCTCTCTGTCAAAAACAATAAAATAAATTTAAAAAAAAAGAAATAAATATGTACACATATAAGGAATCAAAAGAAATTTATATTTTGAAGATTTTGATTTATACAATTAAAGCTAATTAATACATTTCATAGATTATAAAAATATTTTTAGCATATATTTTTGAAAATGCTATTGACTTTTTCTTCTTGGGCAACAAAATAGCTCCTAAGTAACCAGTTCTTCCATATTTGTTGTCAGCCTGGTCTTTGAAATAGCACTTCAGTTGCTTCCTGAAAAGCAAAAACGTACAAATATAATTTTTTAAGGTAGTAGCAGTAGTAACATAGAGTGAGATTTAAAATGTTTTATTTTGGGATGCTGGAATGGCTCAGTGGGTTGAGGGCTCATTTGCAGCCCTGAGCTCCAAGGATCATAACCCGGCTCTGGTCTGTGTGGACCCATATGAACTGGTGTCTGTCCCCAGTTCAGATCTTGCTAAGGTGTGCTTCCCATGTGGGAGGCTCCCCAGCTCTTAGGGATGTGTCCCTTATGTGGGAGGCCCCCATCCTGGTTCCTTCTTGTGTAGCTCCCCTCACCACCTGTGGAGTGAAACTATATTGAAAACTAATGACGTACAACTATGGAGACTGCTCTGGGCCCTCCCCTTTCCCTCTGTCTCTCTCTGTCTCTCTGTTAAAAACAATAAAATGAATCTTTAAAACGTCTTATTTAAACTTGTCTAATATGGTTAGTAAGGCAAACTAGTACGTGAAAATTAGTATTTCAAAGTTTACCAGTTTACTATTAGAATCGAGAATGTACCCTTTTTGTGGGGCAGTGGAGAGACAACAGTTGGTGCTAATATATTGCATTTTTCACAATCAAGTTCTGTCATTTTTTTTTATTGATTTTTGACAGAGAGAAACAGAGACAGAGAGAGACAGAGAGAAGGGGGAGGGCCCAGAGCAGTCTCCATAGTTGACATTAGTTTTCCATATAGTTTCATTCCACAGGCGGGCACAGGGCTGTGCAGGACAGGAACTGGGCCAGGAGCCTCCCGCATAGGCCCCGGCAAGAACTGAACTGGGGCACACCCCAGTTCAGCATGTGGGTTTGCATGGGCCGGGGCCAGGATTCGATCCTCAGTCCCCGGAGTTTCAAAGCGAGCGCTTAACCTGCTGAGCCATCCCAGCTTTCTCAACTTTTGTCATTTTTTGAGTGGAACTTCATGACTCTCTTAAAAGCAAAATACTGGTAATCCCAAATGCAGAGGTATAAAAAGAAAATCCAGCATTTCATTAATGGTTACTACAGTCTGAATGTGTCCTCTCAACATTCAAATGTTGAAAATCTAACGCCCAGTGTGATGGTATTCAGAGGGCGGCTTCCCTGAATAGGATTAGTGTCCTCATGAAAGAGGCCCCACAGCACTCGCTAGCCCCTTCTGCCATGGAGGACACAGTGAGTGAGGAGTCTGTGACTCAGTAGCAGGCCCTCCCCTGACCATGCTGGCACCCGTATCTCAGACTTCCAGCCTTCAGGCCTGTGAGAGATAAATTTCTGTTGTTCATAAGCCAACCAATCTGTGTTTTCTTCTGTTGTTGTTGTGATAGAAGCCCGAGTGGACTAAGACAATGGTGTTTAAATCATCTTGTATCTTAATTGAAGAATGACAGATTGTTTGGTAGCAAAGGAGAAGTTGTTGATTAACATTTTTATCTGGAGAAAAAGTCCTAAAAAACGCCAGGAACATTCTGGGTGGTGAGCGCATAATGCAATGTATAGACAATGTAATGTAAAATTGTACACCTGGAAACAATGTAATTGATATAAATCAATGTCACCCCAATTAAGCAATTAAAAAACAACAACAACCCAGGATCGATATTATTTACTACTGACATAAAATTAGAATTTTCTGAACTGTGTAAAATCCCAGTTGCCAGAATCAAGCAGGGTGAAAGTCAGTAACAGTAATTAGAAAAAAATATATTTAAGATTTATTTTATCATTTTTGACAGAGAGACAGAGACAGAGAGAAGGGGGAGGGCCCAGAGCAGTCTTCTTGGTTGTATGTCATTAGGTTTCGACATGATTTCGTTCCACACAGGTGGATGTGGGGTCATGTGGGAACCAAAGTGGAGGCTTCCCACAGGGGAGGGGAGAACTTTGCCACCATTGCCAGTTGCACCGCAGTTCAGCATATGGGTTTGCACGGGCCAGGGCTGGGATTCGATCCCTAGACCTTGTTGCAAGGCAAGCGCTCAACCTGCGGAGCTATTCCGGCACCCCCATTAGCTATCCCAGCATGCCCAGCAGTAAGACTTTACAGGACAGATAGAAGACATTATGGATGGGCACAGATGCCCCAGAGCACCTGAAGGGATGCAGAGATTGAAGGAAAGGAGGAAGTCTAAGAAGCATCAGCCTGAGAGGTTAGAAAGACGGCCCGGGCATTAACTGAGACGGGGTAGCAGGAAGAGAAGTGTGTTTGGAAGGGGATGAGGAGGGATTCCATGTTGAATGTGTGTCTTTTGTCACTCCCTCTCTTTTCTTTGCTTCTATCCCATCCCTGTCCTGAGCACCTTCCCCTCCATTTCCACATCTTATTTACTATTTACAATCCCATCTATAAAGTGCTGCTGACAGGGTGACATCAACAGTCATCTCTAATCCTTCTAGCCCACAGGGACCTCTTCCTCTTATAAATCTTCTGCTACGAGCACTTTGGTTTCCCTTTGTGGAACCACTCTTCTAACATTTTCAGCATCTTCCTCCATGGGACCCGGGCCAGGCTAATTACCAGGCAGCTTCTTGTGGCCACAGTGATTAGTTCAAGAACGGGGATGTGACCCAAGCCAGGTCAGTGGTACAGCTTTGAGAAGTGGGCTGGAAGCGGTGGGAAACAGGTTTACGATTTCCACCTTAGCTGCTGGGCTGGTAGCATGTACGCAGGATGGTGCTGGTGGTACCTCTGCCGTGAGGGTTGGAGGTGTTGGTGGACAGTCTGCTGGGGAGTGAGTGAATCTACTACTGAGGAGAAAGACGCCAGGAGATGGGATGATACAGGTTCTGAAGACATCATTTGAGTCCTTGGGTATAGTTGTGGCAGAAATCACATTACTTCTGGACTTCTCAGTTAAGTGAGTCCACTTTACTGTCTAAACCAATTTGAGTTGAGCTTCTGCCCTCATAACTGACAATGAGTTTGGACATTACCTGTCCTCCCCATTCCCCACCTCCCGCTATGCCACCGCATTTAAAGTGAAGACCATTTCCTGTAGGGTTGTCTTATCTCTACCATTGAAGCGATTACTTTCTCAATGGCTGACACCATGTCCTTGTGTCCATCAAGGTGCCATGCACAAGTGCTGTGCACTGTATTTAATTAGTCAGCATTTACTAGTAGCTCAGAACGTGGAGACATACATTATATAAAAGATAAAGCCGTGCTTACCTAGATTTATGCGTAAAGTCAAAGCTGCAGCCATAAATATTTCCAAGAGCAACACCCATCCCATCAGACAGCTAATGACTGTTGTCTGCGCAGCTGTGCCCACAGCTGATGCTTTGCTGCTGCTGCCGCTGCTGCTGCTGCTGCCGCTGCTGCTGCCACTGCTGCTGCCGCCGCCACCGCCACCGCCGCCGCCACCGCCACCGCCACCGCCACCACCACTGCTGCTAGTGACAGACGGCGCCGAGAGGCTGAAAGGCCTGGATTCCACCCGAGCATCATTATCCAGGATAAACTCAATCTTATAATCTTTTCCTAGAAAAAAAAGCATCACCGTTTTTTTACTTCCTTGCATTATTTGTGTTCATACACTTCCGACGGGGTTTTCCTTGTAATCCATTCCTACGTATTTTCAGTAAACAAGTGTAGGGAGGGTCTCAGAGTTCACGAAGAGGGGGAGGAGGACTCGGGGCAGATTTTCTTTCTGCAGCATCGGTACCTGCTTCTGAGGCGTTTTCTCCGGGTGCCCAGCACTGGAGAGAGGCTGATTGACATGAGGGGCAGCAGGGAGCAGACAGGAAGGCCCTGAACCCCTCTTTGCTGGATCCCTGTGTATTGACTGCGGAGAGGGGGAGCTTCAAACTCAGAGGAAGAGGGGATGGAAACAGAACTTGTTATTTCGAAAAGTTTCAAACATACAGAAGAGTTGAAAGAACAGGATGACAAACACTCATATATCCTCCAGTTAGATTCAATAATTTTTAACTGTTTCTCACATTTGCTCGAAGGCAGATGTTATTTTTATGTTGCAAGATCGTGACCCTTCCTTTCTTCTTAGCCCCAGTAGACAAGCTGGAACTAACACTGTTGGATCTGTTTGGAGAGTGAAACACGAAAAGCTCATCCAAATGCTTTCTAATCCACATTTTAAATCTTTCACAGTTTTGAATATGAGGTAACCAATATATTTTTTCCTGACATAGTTTCTTCTGGGACTACTGCTATCATTAATAGTGGTTACCACACAGAGCAGAGTTTGCAATACTTGTACAACCCTTAAGTTTTCATTCCTTATTTTTCCTATTATTAAAAAAAGTCATGTTTTCATTCTTTCTTTCTTTTTTGAGGTGAGAATTTAACTAGATCTTGACTGCATCGTGCTTTCACAAGCAATAGGAATGTGTTTTATTAATATAAGTTTCAAAATGGATGGCACTGTTCTATAGACTTTTCTACCACTATCACAATTTGTAACAATGGTGTATTTAATTCTTTCCTTTTTGACTCTGGATAAAAACTAAAGTGTTGTGGCAGGTAATTAAAAAAAATTTTTTTTTAGTGATTTTGATGTGTAAAGAATTTAGGTTTCTGTTTATTGTTTTCTCTCCTGCAGTACTGTTGAGGAAGCCTAAGCCAGCCTTGTAGAGAGGCCACTCCATGGAGAGAACTGAAGAACTCAGACAAAATCCAGAACCAAGGGCTATGACCCCAACAAAGCCATCCCAGACGAAGCTTCTGACATCATAGAGCAAAGACGTACACCCCTGCCCAAATCCCCAACCAACACTATTGTGAGAAAATGAAATGGTTGTCGTTTTAAGCCATTAGATTTGGACTTGACTTGTTATGTAGTAATTGAAACAGAAACAAGCACTCTATATCCTATAGATTAATAGAGAAACATGTTTCAAATATTATTACCTATTCATAATACTAATTTTATCCAGGTTAGTTAAAGGTACAATCTCAGCTGTCTATTTTCTTCTTCTACTCTTTCTCACCTAGTTTTCACATCCCATTTTCTGTGTTAGAAACCACAACCCATACCCAGGTGGTCCCCGCTTTGTTCTTTATTGAGCTGTAAGTAGAAAAGTGCTTGTCTGTGACAATGATGCTGTCAGGCTACACTCTAAGCTGCAATGCAGTTACTGTGAGGGTACCATTACAAAGTGTTACAAGAAAGGCGCCTTGTTAATTTGCTCTCATGTGTTTTGTTACAAATCTACAGGCTTGCTAACTGATCTAAAGAGAATGAAGACACGACTACGTTTGACTGTCCTTCACTATACATAACCAGGGAACTGAGACCCTATACTTCATGTGAGTAAAGCAGCAAGAGAGACAGACAGACAGACAGAGAGACAGACAGAAAGATTAGAAGCAGGGGCTCTTCTGTATAATACATCAGATAGACATTCCAAGGAAAGCTTTCAACTTTGAAAGAAAATTTATTGCATAAAAGGGGAGTACTATTTTATTATAATAAAATGCCAAAACCTCTATTATCATTGCTTCGGCTTTCCTGTGGTCCTGGTTACTTTGCAGTGGAATACTGCTACTGGGAAATGGTAGTGTGAGGACGTTGGTCTCCAGGATGAGTCTTTGCCACAGAGTACCTCTTGGGTTCCCCTTCATGGGGAGGTGGTCAATCTTTTCTTTAGGCAGAATCCTAGTCCTACTATCATTTAGGTGTAGGATACTCTGGGTACTTGTCCAAGAATCCAATGTTGAACTCATTACCATTTGAGTCTCATCAAACATTAGGCTAAGATATTGCAGCCCAGTATGCAGAAAAATTGTCTGGTAGAGGGCATTCTCCAAGCATGAGGAAACAAAAATGAGGGGGAAAATTCTTTTGGAATGATTTTAGCTTTTGATATTTAGTTAATATGAAAAAAATCAGGCTAGTGTTGGAATTTATTTTATTTATTTTATTCTTCATTTTAACTTTTATTCTAACCTTTAGTGTACCTATGTGTGTGTTTGAGAGAACAGTGGTAAGAAATAGAAAGTGCCTCTATAGCTCTTTTCAGAAGTTAGGGCCTATAAAAGTCTTAAGTGGACCCCAGATTAAGACAACAAATTAACAGAGACCTATCTCAAGTATAAGCAGTTTATCCATGTCATACTTTTAGATATACTATAATTTATTGCCAATGGAGATCTGTTTTTTGGACATACCATTTTGGCCGCAATAGAAAGACTTTTACCAATTGGAGTTATGCTATCATCCCTTGTGGAGGTAATATAAGAAACATCACTGTGGAAGTTATGACTGTATTTACTGTCACAATGTTGAAGATAACACTTAATATGGATTCATTGAGTACACTTATGAGAACTCATGGGGGACATTTGTTCTGAAATCAGAGCAAGCTATAATTCACCACAGCAGTTGGTTTATCTGATGGGCATTGTGAATCAGGATAATGCTTATGTCTTCTCCTTTGTATTGACTTTCAGAAAGACTAGGAACCACTTTCCAGCCCAACTTTGAATTCCTGTATGGGGCATTAAAATTATACGAGCCTATCTTATCCTTTCTTTTCTTTAATTGGAAAATGTATATATTAATTTTTCTTATTGGAAATGTAATAATACATATTTAATGAAAATTTAGAAAAATACACAAATGAATAAAAATATGAATCATGATATAATTTTGATTCATATTTTAAAGATTTATTTTTATTGTTTTTGACAGAGATAGAGAGAGACAGACAGAGACAGAGACAGAGAGAATGGGGTGGGCCCAGAACAGTCTCCATAGTTGTACATCATTGGTTTTTGCACATAGTTTTGTTCCACAGGTGAGTGCGGGGCTGCACAGGGCAGGAACTGGGCCGGGGTCTCGCCCTGGTGAGAAACGAACTGGGGGCACTCCCCAGTTCAGCATATGGGTCCACTCGGCCCAAGACTGGGATTCGATCCTCAGTCCCCAGGGTTGCAAAGTGAGCACTTAACCCACTGAGCCATCCCAGCTTTCCCTGATTCATATTTTAAATACTCTGTTTTAATTTTTCTAATTGCTTAATTTCCATTTTGTTTTACACATTAAATATATTTTTGTAAGGTAGACTAAATGTTTTCTGAAATAAGACATAGTACAGTGTTCTGATTTCTATAATTTATTGACCTTAGTATTATAGAATGCTTTGTTCAATTGATTGTCCCTATCTGTGGTATATACGTGAGGATCTGAATAGTACACTTACCTGTTCTAAGAAGAGTCAGATCTGTGTAGTTGGCCCAACAGCTGCTAAATGGAATTGTTGTATTTCCATTAAGACCACTGATTTGGTTATTATTGGAGTCCTTTAGTATGGCCTTCAAAGTCAGTGAAGTAATCCCAACTGATACACAATTATCCTGAAGAAAAAATATTTTAGAAAATTCAAATTATCCTGTCCCCACACTTAAAAAAAAAAAAAAAAGATATGTGAAACTTTATTAAAATGCCTTATTACAAATTAAAAATCTGTATGAGTTCTTTTTCCTACAAAAAGAGTTCACAAATATGGACAGTGGAGCAAATTCATGGAAAAGGAACAGCAATAACAGTAAATGATGACAGCCTTACATATGAGCCCAACTTCTAAGGTGCAGTGCGATCCTTAGGTTGCCAATGTACCAGGATGAGTGAAGTTGGCGCCCCCTGCGGAAGTGATAGCTTCATTCTTTCACTTAAAGCTTTGAGGTATAACTTACATCAGAATCGACTGCCTTTACTGAAGGCTGCTGAGAAAATGGCTGTCCTAGCTGTGTTGCCACAGGCTGAGTGATCACCAAGAGTGAGGACACAAAGGCCACATGATGAACCAGAAATGCAAATCTTTCCACTGGTTGGGCAGTGACCTGTAAATGATCATGAGTGATGAAGTGGTTTTCACAGGATAAACTACATTTTGTAGCAAACTCATTTTAGGCAGGCTAAGTGTAATATTCATAGTTTATTCTAAAAGATTCTCAATATGTAAAAATATTATTACAAGAGTTTCTCTAGATCAAATTCATGAGGCAGTGTGGTAAACATTCAAAGCAAAGTGCATTTTATACCAATAAATAACTTTTTAGAAGATATGTTTCTTTTTCAACTACTTGATCATTTTAGTGATACTATAAAAAGTACCCAATAATAAATTAGAAAACATGCTCTCTAAATTACTGTCTTGAAATAGAATAGGAGTTAAAGTAAGAATTAAGCAAAAATGTATTTAATGTAAATAGCTAAAATGCATTTTTCTAGTTGCATTTTCTTACCTTAATCCATCCAGAATCACGTGGGCTGGGGATAGGATTAGTAACAGACATGGAAGAGATATTCAATCCAAGGATACTACCAGTTTTTCCTAAAATTACAGCTTGTCCAAGAGAAGCAACAATGTCTTGGAGTTCTGATAGTCCCATCTGACCTATGGGGAAACAGTATTATGACATGGATTATAAGAATATAGAATTGTGAGAACACATGACAGTTTTTTACCTAAGTTTTTGTTAGTGCTACTCTGTCCACATTATAGAATTCTACAGCTTCCTAACTGTACAGGAGCTAAACATGACACAGTCATATTAATGAGGTTAGGAAAATGAAGAACTCAGTTGAATGTGTTTTAAAGCAGGAATTAAAGAAAAAAATTAAAAAATGAATGAAAGTAGTGAGAAAACATGTCTCAATTTAAACTTACCCATGTCATTCTTTGTTTAGAAGTGAAGTACTATCATGCATGTGTATCATTGCATATCATATTAAAAAAATAGCATTATTTTGAAATGGAAGAATTGTTACCATAAAATTTATAGTATGTACATTAATAAGGTGTTAAATTTATGAAAGTACTAACAAGTGGTTACTTGCTCTAGGCACTTACGATTTTCAAGGTTAATTTTAATACTACAGGTAGTTTCTGTTCTCTTTTTCTAGTGTGGAAAGTTCCATTAAATCTGTCCCCATAATGCTCCTTTTCTTATAAAGTGGCACCTCCATTCATTGTATGCCTGTGTTAGAAGATTGGAACTCTTGCTTGATACCTTTTCTACTTCACCCTTCACCTCTTCCTCATACCATAGAATTAGTTACCCATTTCTAAATTTTCCTGTACCCACTGTCAAAATCCCAGTGAAAGCCATCGTCAGTGAACTTACTAAAAGAGCTTTAAATTGGCTTTCTTATATCCATTCATTCCCCCTTTCACTCCATTCTAAACACTAGTTAGTGTGATCTTTTAAAAACCAACTCTATCCAGGGTAATGTTTTGTCAACTCTGATCACTGAGTTTCTTCCAATAAGGTACAGAAAGAAGGAAGCAATGTCTGAGGACAGCAGGTCTCACATGGCATTTTGAAAATCCCCATCTAAGGCAATGTCAGCTCCTGTCAGCATAAAAGGTCTCTTTTGGTTGACTTGGACTCTTCTGGATAAATGCTCAGTATTTCAGATTCCCCCCACTCTCCCTAATTCCTCCATATACTCTTCTCCAAGATGGCTTCCCAGGTATGAGGGCTCATGTGACCTAATGGTAGCAGAACAGGAGTGCTTCATGTCCACACACTACTACTACCACCTGTCGTCACTGGATTTTGGTACAGAGTAGCAGATCTGACTTGGTCTGCACTATAAAGAGGTACTCTCTGACCATTTGACATGTGAAGGTGTCCATTTCTGTTAACTGTCACCTCAAAACCAATGACCTTAACTCTGAAGAGCTCTTATTCCTGACCTTAGAACTCTGCTTATTCAGAGTTCCTTCGGTACTTAAACCCCTTCCTAGAACATCTGGGAACTTCTTGTTATCTAGACACCATGGAAGGCTGTGGGGAGCCAACAGTAGTGCTACATGCACATCTTGGTGCCACTTCCCAATATTTTGCTGTGCTCTCGCTCCATGACAAGCTGTAGACCTTCCTTGAGACTCAAGACCCTGTCCCAGTCTAGGTCTGAGAAATATGACATTGGTGTGTACCTCTCCCCATCCTTATCTCCATGCTCTTAGATGATTATACCTAACTGGATAAATCTAACAGTATAAAACTGCTTTAAGTGGTGATGATAGGAAGGGTTGTGTGAGAGGAAATTTAGACCACATATAGAAAATAAATGATAGTTTCTTTGGATATCTGGTTACAACTCAAGCCAGTACTTCCTGTTTCTTTCAACAAAGAGAGTTGATGGGCATCTCCCTCTACTCATGCAAGCCTTTCCACAGGCTTATCTCCACAAGGGAAGAACTCTGCCTCCCTAACTAGTAGAATTACAGAATGGCAACATGGCACGTTGTATAGAGTCATCACTAAACAAACTTCCTGCAGAAATGAGTAATGACCGCTAGTGGCAAAAGGTGAGAAGGTTACCCAGTACCCAGGTTTACACATGAGCGAGCCACAGTGTTTTAACAAAAATGTTGCTGGAGAGAGGGCAGATATGGATTTTCTGAGTCTGAAATTGATACAACGTAGAGAATCTCTTTAAGAAGAAGAATGCAGAAAAATCATACTTTTTCAACTTTTACAATAACATTCAATGATCTGAGCACGATACTAAATGGACCCTCCTCCCAGGGCCTTGAAGTTAAGCACTTCCTGGGACTTCTACAAATGAAGGACCTTGAGGTTTAAGCTTCAGGAGCTAGATAGTAGTCCTCCTCTGACATAAACCTTGACAGCTTCTTGGAGAGGAACAGCCTCCATGAGAGTACCTTGTGCTTGATCCAGGAGACTATGTAATGGTTGGGAATTAGCGTTTGGGGATTAACAGCAGGAGGCCAGAAAAGTTCAGCTGCACCTCAAGAGAGGCTTGAGCAGCGCAGAGACCACCCACCTTGTAGTGGAGACTGTAAAGATAAAAGGGTACCATGAGGGCCTGAGGTCAGGAAAGCGTCCTTCGTATTCATGTATCAACTTGAACAGAGAGGAAGATTTGAGGGACTGAGCATCACCC
This sequence comes from Craseonycteris thonglongyai, assembly GCA_004027555.1. NCBI lineage: Eukaryota > Metazoa > Chordata > Mammalia > Chiroptera > Craseonycteridae > Craseonycteris > Craseonycteris thonglongyai. The sequence goes on from PVKE010040502.1 coordinate 12,335, forward strand.
AAATGCCCCAAATAAGTCACCCAAAGGAAATAATTTAAACCAACAAAGACACCTCTTATGGGACAGTTGAGCTTATTTTTATCTGATGCTTAACAATGAGAGGGAGGGACAAGAGAAAGGGGTGATGGCTGGTGAGGCTGAGTAGATCAGTCATAGAAAAAGCACATATTCTTGTATATTTGCACTTGCTGGGGGTAAATCTGTGACTTTACTACAAAAATCTAACTCACCACTCCACTGCTCAGAATCTCCAAGGGTCAAGTCTTTCCTTGTGATAACATCCACCATCCTTCTTTGGTTTACAAAGAGAAGACCTTCTTTTGGTGTCCCATGATCATCTAGCACCTGCCAATCTCTCAACCTCATCTCCTGAAGCTTGCCCTTCCTGGCTCCTTCCACTGCAGACCTATTGGATCTTCTCCAGTTCTTATCATATGACAAGCTTTCACCAACTATTTCCTCAGTCTTGAACAGTATTACCTCTCTCTTTTCATTGACTATTCTTTTCATGCTTAATCTTTCACCTATAAAGTCACTTCTCAGATATTTTTTACTAGGTCAAATCTTTTGTGGAATTTATTAACTGTTACCATAACAAAATAGAGGCTAAAGTTCTTTCATAATTCTGAAACATGTTGGAATAATAGGAATAGAGCAGGGAGAAAGATCTCTAGGCCCTTACAGGGTTCAGGATGTAAAGTTGATGGGATTTCCTGAGACCTGGCTTATCAGGTCCTGATAGGGTATGGCTGTGATAATTATATTCCTCTCTCTCAAACATCTGCTTTTCGTACCTGCAGTGTCATTGCTTATGAACTGAGGGGGAGGATCTCCAATCTCCAATTCAACTGTGAGTTCCATCGATCTCTTCCTCCTTAGTGTTTCCGCTTGTATTATTTTGCTGATACGGATTTTGTCACTTGGTATCTTCAGGAGCAAGGCAAGATTTGTCACCAGATTATGAGAGCTATAAAAGTCATCTTCTGTTACAGCAGGTAATTGGAAAGAAACAAATATAACTGCAGTGGTATGGATTTCAACAGGTGTAGTTCCTTTAACCAAAAGGTAAAGCATCTGATAGGTTCTATCAAAATAGTTTTCACCAAGGACAGTGGAATTCAGGTTAGGAAGGAATTGTTCTATGAAGGAAAAAAAGCCAAATCAGCACAGTTAAATATATTAATATTCATAAGATCAAAATTACCATGCATATTTAATATTTGTTAAAATTTAGGAAATTCTGAAAAATTTCAACATTATTCTTTAATTAAAAATACATATTAAAAACAAAAACACTTATAGAACTGACAAGCATTAAAATCAATCCTTTAAATACCATAAATAATCTTATACATTAATTTTTTTTAATTAAAAAGCAATTTTAAAAGGCAATTAAATTTAAAATAATCATTATAATTAAACTTATTTAAAAAAAACAGTACTATAGATAGAGTACAAATGAGAGATGTAATCTAATTATGAACCCAGGAGCCTATATTGTACTTGTAATACTGTTTTTCACGTTAGGAATTTTAAAGCCTTCAAATTTGATAATAGCCATTTAGTTTTATATAGTGCTATATATCAAATCTCAAGAAGCATTTACAATTCAGTGCTCCTATTTTTACCAAGGACAAAAGTATTAATGCAAATGAACTATATATTAAAACATCCCAGAAGGATCTTACACCAATGAAACTGGTTTACAATTCAGCCTGAAAAATCTTGGTTAATGCAAAACAGGTTCTACTAGAGAAATCAATTTTGTAAAAGTGATACACGATTTTAAGGCAGATATCAACAATGTCTAAGAGGTAATATATCCACTAACACACATTAAGCCCAACAAAGGCTGACTTGTACAATAGTACGGGCAAGAGCCATGTAGCTTTTTCTTTTTTACTACGTTTCATAGTGAGGCTTACCAAGAAAAAGAAATTAAAATTTTAGAAGAGGGTATTTCTTATGAATGTAACCGGCATTCACAGCAATGGCATTACAAAGCTATTTCAGTATTACTGTATATTTCCCTAATACCTACTACGATAAACTCTGGATGCAATTTGGTTTAAACATTCTGTGAATCTGAAGAATGTGCTTTTACATTATACATTAAAGCTGCTCTCATGCTACTGTTAGAAGTGCATACACCATTTATCTCACGTAGCTTTCTCATGTCTTCACGTGAGATGAAAGGAAGGAAGCAGAGACACAGAAAATACTAAAACATTT
>PVKE010040503.1:0-14567 GCA_004027555.1 Craseonycteris thonglongyai
TCAGTATCCTTTCAAAGAGGGCAACTAGATAATTTTGATTATCTATCAAGAGGCAAGAGTTGTAGATACTCCAAAAATCAACTATATTTCCTAGGCACAATTTTCACTTTTTTAAAACTTTTTTTTTTAATATATCTTTATTTTTGACAGAGAGAGAGAGAGAGAGAGAGAGAGAGAGAGAGAGATACAGAGACAGAGAGATACAGAGACAGAGAGAGAACTGAACCAGGGGAGCTCCCAGTTCAGCATATGGTTCTGCACGGGCCGGAGCTGGGATTCGATCCCCGGTCCCCGGCGCTGCAAAGTGAGTGCTTAACCCACTGAGCCATCCCGGCCTCCCCACGATTTTCACTTTTAAGTTTTAACAACCATTTTCAACTTACATTCCAGTTTAACTAAAAGTAAATAAATAACAATTCCTTAGCACATTCATAGCCCAGAAAATTTTGGGGTGACAAAAAAAACCCAAAAAAACCCCTTCCAAAAACAATAAAAATCTGTTGTAAAACTATTACAGACAACCCAAGTAAATAATTCTTCAGTGAACAGTACAGATCTCAGCATATATGCATTTTTCTTAGAAGTATCATAAAAAAAAAAAATATCAGCCAGAGAAAATTTCACTAAGACAAGCCAGAGTTCCTCCTTTAAATAATAAACATTTAAAAATTACAAAGAATCAAAACTTTTTTCTCTCTTTTTGATATTGTTTCATTATTATAAATAAAATCAAATTAATTCAGTAAAAAAAAAAAATGAAAGAGATTGTAAAGTAAGTATAACATAAATTCTAATTTTGGTCTACATTTTAATCCAAAAAACATTTGTTGTTCTGATAGCATTATTATTACAAACAAAAAGCCTCCCCCTGTTTTCTCTAAAGTATTTCCATTAGTGACCATCTTTATTTTTAAGATTTACAAATCAATACATATTTATGAATTTAATAATAATTAAATGTAATCTCATCCCTTGGACATGATACAGTAAATATTATGTCATACCTCATGAGATAATTATAATGTCAATAATTTAGAGTTGATCTAGACATTTAATAATTAGGCTTGTACAAATTAATATATAGGTCACATACACCAAATAATTTTTGGTATACTTTCTAAAAAAATATTCAAAGGTTTGCTAATCTAGTCTACAGAGTTGAAACTCATAATGTGGACAATCTAGGTAAGAAGAACCACTAATCTAGATAAGGAGAAACACCTTTCCTCTAAGTATGAACTTTAAAAACTAAATACCAAATCTGATTTTCCATCCCCTAAAAAACTGCTCCAAATTTTTACTATGATTTATATTCCAGCACACATATGTATATTCTATATAGCTCATGAAAAATATACTATCCAAATCTACCCCTAAACATTACATTTGCTCTTTCAATTGGAATCTGGATAATCCCAATAGTCTTAAACGCAGAGCAGTAACAGAAATTAGGAATTAAAGTATCACAGAGAAGGCAAATTCATCTGTAAGTTAAAAGAAAGTGAAAAGACTACCAGCAGCATTTTGAGAGATGGCAGGGAGTACCCTAAAACAAGAATATTAAATTATTTCCCCACTTACAACTTAAACGTATTTCAGATAGCTGATCCATATAACAGAGTAGGAAACAAATCCCTTTAACAAAGTACAAGCAGCTCTTTTAAACATAACGGAAATATATAGCTCAATTTCTAATTTGTAGCTCATAAAGAAAAATCTAATTAAAATAATGAAGGTAATGAGATTTACATTTGTATAATTTTTGTTCTCTAAAATCTAGGAATTAGTGAAAGGCATTCTCAATGCACAGCTGGGAAAAAAAATACTACAGTAATTGGCATGACCAGGGTACAGTTATCTCACTACCAGCAATGTTTATAGCAAAAACTTTCACTTTGACAACTATGCCTAAAAAGGAATTCTCTTTAAAGACGAAAAGAATTTAATTAAAGATAAAGTCACTTGGGTGGCCACATATCAAACAGATCATACTTCAAGCAGATTTATTACTACTCAGTTATAAATGCATGACTCATAGGAATATAAATGAAGTCATTTTTTTTATCTTTGTATATCAACTTGGACACAGAAATTTACATTTAGAAGTACACTATCACATTTGCCCAGTCTATATATTTTGACTCCAATTTAACTTCATGTGGTTAAATACTGATTAAAGATCTACTACCAAATTAAAAAAAAATTAATTACTTTTAAAAACATGCTTGAGAATCCTTGGTCTTACAGGATTGGAAACAAACAATAAATGAAAAGTTCATTGAACTATTAACAAAGACTCAGTATTATAATACACTTTCTCCTAATTCTACAATAGAAAATTTTCCCATCTAAAGAAATAGTTTCTAAAAACCTAAAAATATTATCAAATATTAAAATTTTTCATTATGAATTATCTTCAGATTTTCATTATATACTGTCTGCAGGCAAATGCAATAATACCATCTTTATGAACATTTGCTGGTAGTTTGTTTATCCCACTTGATCAGGGAATAAGGAACAGAGTTCAATGAAATTTCTCTTCAAGACAACATTTAGAAGGGGGAAAATAAAAACAAAACAAAACCGAAATCTCCTGGAAATGATATACCACCTTCTTCCTTGCCTTTCTAAATGGAACATACTGAAAATAATGTAAGATTGTATTGATGACTCAGGGTTATTATGTATAAGAACAGAGGTGTTAAGAGACGATTTGTTTAAAAATCAGTAAATTGGTTACTAATTACCTATTAGCTGTCACTTTTGTTACAAGCAGCTCCAGTCCTTGCTGTTTATAAGGTGGACCTAATCAGTAAACAAAAATCCTAAATGCAAATCTAAACCTGAAGGAAATAGCTTTCTGCCTACTTCAACTAATACTGTATAGAGAAATGTAGGACATGAAGAGATAATTGAATAAACTATGAAAACAAAAATGACATATGACAAGTTTCATGTGGTAGATTAAAGATGTTATAGGCAATAATTGGTGAGCTATCAAAAACAATCTGAATAATGAAACAAAGAAACTGCAGACAGTAGGCTTTTTTTAAAAGATAGAAATGGCTACCCAAAAAACTAGACTAATCAATATAAAATTTGTAAATGAATGCCATACTAGATGAATGAATGAAGAAAATGAAAGTTATCATGATAAATGACATCAAAGGTGCATGTAGCTCTTCTTAGATAATGCAACAGTTGGGACAATGAGAAGTCATTGGACCTTTTAGTAGACAACCCCTCCTCACCACACACACACACACACACATGAATGACTACTCAAGATAATGGATCAGTTGACCTACAACTATGGATACTGCTCTGGGCCCTCCCCCTTCTCTCTGTCTCTGTCAAAAACAAAAAATAAATCTAAAAAAACAAAAAGATAATGGATCAGTGAAATATTACATAGTATATTACCAACAGTGTACTTATCAATTGAGTAAGACAAAAAAGCAAGACATAATTTCCTGACAGTCCAGAGGTCAAAAAGGTAAATGTTAAGTCAATTGGCAAGTATTTATTGAGCACCTACTATGTGATTTGTAGAATGTCAAATATGAAATATATTCCTCTCCTTTGAGCAGCTTATAGTAAGTTTGGAAAATAGATATATCACAGACATTAAGTAAAAAAATTAAGCAAATTAAAGGTTTTCGTTTTTATGCTAATACCAGATTACAAACAAAGATGTAACATAAGGCATGCTCATACACTAGATGAGTATGAATCAATACAACTTCTGGAAGGTAATTTGGTGATTTTACAAGAGCTTAAACACATACACACATGGCCTCTGACCCAGTAATTTCTCTTTTACAAGTCTAAAGAAAAAAATTTTTAAAGATTTATGTAAAAAGCTATTCTCTGTAGTAAAGTTTACACTAACAAAACATTAGAAACATCCCAAACATCTTGCCAATAGAAAAAATATTTAAGTATGATAGTTACATGGTGTAATGTTAAGCAGCCAAAATAATTTTTTCAGATTTTAATGATATGGTAATGTTTATTAAGTAGTCAGATGAAAATGCCACACGATCCTATTTTTATGAAAAATACACAAAAATAAACAGAAATATTGAGAAATATGCTATTTGTGTTTTTCTTATTCACATTTGTATTGATTTTCCAAATTATTTTGTAATAAAGTTACTTAAAATAAGCAATTGTTACTTGAAAGGATACAAATCACACCAACAAAAAGTAAATAAAAAAACAGTATGACAGAATTGGCTTGACTTTAGAAGTTTCATATATACATAAAAAAATGCTCCAGAAAGACTGGGCAATAAAGAAGTAATGACTTAGTAGTGGCATCCTTGACACTGCTCTAAATAAGTAGATGGAATATGAGAAAGAATCAAAGATAATACTTACAACAGATTTAGAAGATATTCAACTACGTATCCTATTTCATGATTCATTCATTGTTTATATTTTTTACGGTATGCTGGCTTGAAAAATAAATTCTACTATTTTTATAAAACCGTATTACGTGGCAATTTCTGTACTTGTAATGTCGGTAAAGATTATAACTTTTACTAACACAAGGCTTTTGAATTCATAACTATCTCTTAAGGCAGAAACAATACTATGAAACTTTACAAGAGAAAACGGATTGAGATCGGAGAGGTTATGACTTGCCCAAAACAGTAGGAATTGGATACAGCAGAGACCACACTCACTGCTAAGCCTTTTTCTCAAGCAATCTACATTCCAGAACCGCAGGTTTTTCTCCAATATTACTTTTAGAGCTACCTTTTTCCTAGTTAAAAACACTACCGGTTTTGTCTGCAGTAATGGTAAACATCTCACTAAGTTGTGTTGCTAACAAACCTGTCTCATCCTGTATTTTAAAAACATTCCTACTGATTCAAACTCGGCAAGAAGTTAAGCAAACCGGTTAAGACGAAAGAACCTATCCTTTTAAATCTCGCCAGCTGACTAACGTTTGGGGAAATCAAAAAGGAATGTGCTTCTCATAGTTTATATGAGGGAAAAAAACAAACAAAAAAAAACATACCGCTGACCAGAAGGTCAGGGAGTGGATCTGCCCTGCACTGAAGGGGTAGGGAACCAACCAAACACGAATTTTCTCGGAGTAAAATAACTTTACAAGAACATCCATTGTCCATCCAGTGCCTTCCTTCTTGGCTGCAAAGGTAGCGTCTTCCTGTCCAGTGATTTCTTTAATGACCCGAACATAGTCTTGTATTTCTTGCTACCAACCACCAAATAATCTCAAATTTTCCAACAATATTGGTCCCTTCAACACACTCAGAAGCGACACAAATTTAGAAGCAACATTCCTCAGTAATTCTCTCGATTCTCCACCTCTATCCCATCGAATTTGAAAGACCAACGTTTGCCTCACTGAAATAAGGTATGAAATACAACGAGGATAATATCTAACACCCGGCAGCGATTTAGTTCCCCCAAAAAGCGGTCGCCACAACCACACTCGCTGAGGCGTGGCCGCAGAGACAAGAGGCGGGCCTAGACTACCACGTGTTCAGTCTTCTGCGCACGCGCCCGCCAAAACAAAAGGAACGGCGGCCAAGCCCCTCCCCTGCCCCACGTGACCGCGCCCAGGCCCGCCCCCACCCCTCCCTCCACCTCTTCCCTCCCCTCCCTCCCAGCCTCAGCCAAGGCTGTTAGGTTTAGCCGTTTAAATTTGGCTGCGGTCCGACCCCTAACCTAGAGCGCAATCCTGTGCTGGGACCCAGAGTCCAACATCCCAGAGGATTCGAGGGGTGAGGGGGCTGCTAGTCGGTCGCCTGGCCCGCAGGTCCACCCGGCGATCTTCGCTTCCCTTTCCCCGCGCTGCCGCTCTTCCAGGCAGAGGAGACCCACCCGCTTCAAGCCCGCCGCTGAGACGCCAGCCACTCGCCTGCTGGGGTGCCCTGGCTCCCCTCCGCCGCCGCACCTTCGGTTCGGCCGTGGTGGGGGCTGCTGAGGTGATCTCTAGATGCCCGCCCGCCTCCCCCAACCCGGGGCGCCGCTGACTCGTCTCCAGAGCGTGCCCCGCTCCCGCCCCGGGTGCCGCCGCCGCGGTTTAACAGTCTGCCCGCTGCCCGCAGCTCCGGGCGGCTCGGGGGACGGAACCCTGCGGTAGAGGGACAGTGGGCGGGGCGCGGCGCCAGCCAATGGCAGCGGGGGAGGGGCAGCGCCATGGAAATTAAGCGGGTGGCGGGGAAACCCCGGCAGGGGCGGGGCCTGCGGAACGCGGCTGGAAGCTTTCTGGAAGTGGTGGGAGTGCGACACCAGAACTCCACTGCTGAGGCGCGGCGGCTCCCCGAGGGCGGGCTTCGAGTCGCTCCCGCTTCCTCCCCGCTTCCCGGTGCCAGCCGGGAAAAACACACACAACAAAAACACTGCGGGGCGACTTCACGCCCCTGCTTTGCTATTTCTGTATCACTGTAATAGGAAAAAACTAAGCGCTGGGTTAAAGTGGGAGTGCTTTACGCTCTGCCGCTCACGCTGGGGCTGCACCGGCTCCGGGAGTCCTGACTATCCTACCCAGCCTCATGAGGGGCAAGTTTTAACAAAGCTGTTATCACAGTTGCCAAGTCTACTTATCTCCGTGAATTTGCTTTTATTTGGGCTGTGCTCCCAAACCTAAAGTCGTAATTCTATACGACTCCCGCACCTCCCTCCAAAAGGCCCTGAAATAGGGTGACAAATCTGTCTAAGGTCCAGCTGGGTTGTTTTACGATAAAACTCAGGAGCCTCCAGTTCAAGCATTTAAAAACCTGTACAAAGCTGCTTTGAGTGGCGTTGGAGTCCACTCTGTTCTGCAGTAGCGCAAATAAATAAACGGAGTTTTACGTGGATAGCTGGCTAGGGACACACAAAAACATCTCTGAGAGTCTTGCACCTGGCCCAGCGCCCCACTCACCACTAAACTACACCCAGCGTTTCTCCAGCCACGTACTCATTTTCTTTTTATTTTAGAATGCACTAAATATAGCTTTTTAGATGCTGGATTACAGGCTTTCCTTAGCACCTAATTTACACATGGAATGATTACGCGATGGAGCGCACTAAAAATTTAGATCAAGAAAGACAATTGCCATTATTTTTATCTTATTATTTGGATAAAATTATAGCCGGGGGAGAGGGGAAATCAAGGAACTGGAGTTATAATAAAACATAAGATATAATACAGATTACTGCAATGGGAAAATAACCGGCTTATTACTGTTCTCTCTGGATTGTGACTTTACTGCAATAATTTTTTATGACAAGCTGCATCTATAGGAGAGAATGCGGTTTAATAATACCTCAAAACAATTTCATCAGCAGATACGAGATAAAAGTTTGGGGAAATTGATTTACTTACCTTCATTGGAATAAAAACTATGAGCAAATGTGTTGTGGAAATAATTAAATCAACCAATATTTTTGAATATTTACCATATTCAAAGGGCTGTCCTAGTTGCTGGTAACAGAAAGTAAAAATTAATAAGGCATTAATTTTCTTTTTATAACAGTCTAAGAAGTCAAATGAGCATGTGTTGAGATAGTTCAAAGAGATTTTTTATTTGAGCTTGGTTTTTTATTTGAGGCAGAGAAAGAAGGCATCAATAAGTTTAGGAGTTAGTAGCTTTGAGTATGAGAGTAGAGGTGTGTATATCATATTATTGGACTGGAAAAGTACATTGTCAACTAGATTGACCCAATAACAGGAATTCAGCTTTTTCATCTGAAGGAATTAGTGCCATGAAATCATGTGAGGATACAGTTTTATCCTAGGAAATAATTACCAATTATTAAATATTCACATATTTGCCAAATGAATGTGATTGGTTATATGCTTTGTTACAACTGCCCTCGTGGAATTCATAGTGGATGATATAGACATTAAGCTTTCTAATTACACAAGTAATAATTCAGAAGGCAATTTTGCATACATTATCTAGTTTGTTAATCAACAACTCCTACTAGGAGATAGGCTGTGTCCAAAATGCTAGGTTAATCCTTTTATCTTATAATCAGTTCTGCAGTCTGCCAAATTTGCAGACCTTAAATGACTATTTTAACCTATCAAGCCATCTTACAAATAACATTTTCTTACTCCTTTTATATTCAGTTTACAATACTTCAAAAATAATGGGAATTTGGAGGTGGGGAGTAGGAAATGCACGCCAGTTTTTCAGAAATTACATATATATTTTCTTTGTACAGAGAGAGAGCGACAGAGACAACGGGGAGGGCCCAGAGCAATCTCCATAGTTGTATGGGTGCAGGGTTGCACAGGGCAGGAACCCGGCCAGGGACTGCATGGGCCCCAGCAAGAACTGAATTGGGGTCACATCCTAGTTGAGCATATGGGTTCACTCAGGCCGAGGCATGGATTTGATCCTTGGACCCTGGAGCTGCAAAGCAAGCACTCAACCCATTGAGCCAACCTGGCATCCCTATGTTTTTCAGAAACTGTAGAATACCAAAGCTCCTTAACAGAAAAAAAACTGACAAACTGATTCATTTGTCAAAAAGTTTTCTACATTTTTATTTAGCTAAAGCCTGAAAAATGCATAGTTATTTTTTAAATCAAGTATATCTCATTATTCAGAACATACATTAAAAACATTCTGATTAGAGGAAAAAATATAATAGTGGCTAGGAGACTTAAAGAAAGACTTAAACCAGAAAGAACAAGGAGAAGGGAAGGGCATCATTCTTGCTGACATAATTATTACCTGTCTGGAAGCTCATAAAAGTGTCCAGGTAAGCTACATTACAGTGATTTCATGAGATAAACTTCTTTTCTCGACACTGTTTTTATTCAGCTCTTCCATTCAGGAAGCATGTGTACAGCATTAATATACAGCTGACATTGTGATAAATGCTACTGATACAGGATTATACCCCAGTCTTAAACAGCTCACAACCAAGGAGAGGATACAAGCACAGACGTTTTATCCCCATCTCCTGTTTTTCTTCTTGGCACTTATTACAGTCTAACATAACATAGGTTTCTTTTGTTTTTGTTGTCTCCCTACACTAGAATGCTGTTTTGCACACTGCTGTACCCCCCAGAGCCTAGGCACATGTAAGTTGTCTTGTTTCATGAATATATGCATTTAATTCTCACATTCTGAAAATTAGGTGTTATATTCATTTTCCAGATGGGAAAAAACAATGAGGTTAAATATTGAATTCTAGATTCTCACACTAATAAATCGGCACTCTTGGATTTGAAGACACACCTACCTAGCTCCAAAGCCAGAGTTCTTTTCTCACTATTTCTCATGAAATAGAAAGCGAGTTTGGGAGCCTGTACTATGTATTCCTCTACTCATATATCTCCATGCCCACTGCAACTATCCACCATTGTCATATTCTAGCATATTTAATTTTTTCTTTTTATGGTCATGTTTTGAAAGTGAAAGAGGAGAAACAGCAGGTTTAAAGGTGACAATTCCCATTCAGGATAGATTTAGCTCTAACTAGGCAGTATCAGAAGTAGAAAAAGGGCAGGGGTAGGTAGCAAAAGCTGTAGAATTCTTAGAACCCCGGGCAGGATACAGGAGTGGTTACAACTGACCCACGGATAGAGGAGAATAAAAAATGATTATCCATGTACACAAATATTCACAGCACCTTTAATCACAATAGCCTCAAACTGGAGACAATCCTAAAATCCATCATCTGGTTAAAAAATAAATTGTGGTACTTCCATATAATGGAATGTTACTCCAGAATAAAAAGAAACATTATTGATACATAGAACAGCATAGATGAGTCTCAAACAGCATGCTGAAAGAAACCATACACAAAAGAGAGTAATTAGTGTATGATTCCATTTATATTGTTACAAAACTCCACAAAAGACAAATCTAATCTATAGTGACACAAAGCAGATGAGCCATTGCTTAGGCATGTGGTGGAGGAAATTGAGTGGGATGGGTATAAAGGGTGATGGAAATCCTCTGTTCAGGCATGTTCAACCTGCGGCCCAGGACAGCTTTGAATGAGGCCCAACACAAATTCTTAAAACATTATGAGATTTTTTTGCAAACTTTTCTTTGGCTTATCAGCTATTGTTAGCATTAGTGTATTTTACATGTGGCCCAAGGGACTTCTTCCAATGTGGCCCAGGGACGCCAAAAGGTTGAACACCGCTGCTCTATATCTTGATCATGGTAGAAGTGAAATGGGTGCATGCATTTGTAAAAACTCATCAAACTACTTAAAGATTTATTTTTATTGTTTTTGACAGAAAGAGACAGAGAGAAAGAGAGCCCAGCGCAGTTTCCATAGTGATATAGTTTCACTCCACAGGTGGGCTCTGCGCAGGGCAGGAGCCAGAAAGAACCGAAATGGGGTACACCCCAGTTCAGCATCTGGGTCCACATGAGCCAGTGCTAGGATACAGTCCTCAGACCCCGAGCTGCAAGATGAGCTCTCAACCCACTGAGTGATCCCAGCATCCCCTCATCAAAATACTTAAAACGGTACACATTGTTGTATGAGAATCATATTTCAACAAGGTTGATTTTAAACAAAGATTCTCAGATGCAGGTTGACTCAGAAATCTCAAGGAGTTTTAGGTCCAAAACATATAGGCAGAAAGAATAAAAACTAATCTTTATCAGTTAGGATGCAGATAGCCTGTGTGAAATGTGCCCAAAAGCCCTGAATAGTGATGGCTTAAAAACAAAAGGGCTCATTTTCTCTCACAACTTATTTGATTCTAAGACACATTATTTTTCACAATTCAACATTTTTGAAATCAAAATGACTTCAGTACTTATGGGATAAGAAAGCATTGTATCAGTTTTATAGTCACTGGGCTTTTTATTAATTAATAATATAAATAATGATACATCTTAAGATTCAATAAAACACAGTTCAAATTTTTTTAGTGGTATTTGGCCCAGAGCTGATATAACAGCTCTATGAGGTCATTAGAAACCCAGGCTCCTTTCTATTATTGTCTTCCGCCTCCATTCTCAACGTAAACTCGTAGTCCCAGATTGCTACTGGAACTCCAGCCATTATGTCCACTTCCCAGGAAGGAGGCAGGAAAAAGACAGAAAGTAAACAAGGCCTTTGAGTTGCCTCTCATGAAGTCTCTCTCAACAATTCTAAAACTTCATCATGTGAATATATATATATTTGCAAAACAGGCCAAGAAATACAACTAAAGTTGAACACTTGTTACTTCCAATATAGGGATTATTATTTAAAAACAAAGGGAGAATAGATGTTGGTTAGGCAATGTTCTCCACAAATTTCCAAACCAAAATGTCTAAAACCAGTCAGTGAAATGTAACAAGATGATTTGAGGGGTGGAAGGAGAATCAAATAGATAGCTAAAAGAAATTTTCTGAACTACATTCCCTTTTTCAGGGTCAGTTGTTATGCCGAGGATTGTTACGAATGTTGAACACAATGATGTAATTAGAATGAATAATGGTTCACAAGTCTGTAAAGATAGGCAAAGGTAGGTTATGTCCAAAATATGGAAGGCTTTGATGCAACATTAAGAAATGTAAAGTCGCACATAATGCGATGCATAGGTGATGTGATGTGGACTTGTACATCCGGAAACTATCTAATTGTTAACAATCAATGTCACCCCAATAAATTTAACAATAAAAAAATAAATAGATAAATAAAAATAAAAAAGTAAATTTTGGAAAGAAAAAAAAAATGTGTGAAGTCTACTCTGTAGATATTTGTGGAACTATTTAAGAATTTTGCATGAGAGAAATGACAAAGTGTTCTTTTTGTTATTAATCCCATAAATATTTTGCACTAAACAGGAATATCCAGAAATATGGGTCAGAAATCACAATTGAAAAAGAAACTCAACATTCTGTTTTATTTCATATAAAATGTGAACATCATGGCAATTTGTTGGGGTCACTGAAGGTGTTATATATATATTGTAACACCAGTTCTATTTCCTTAGTTACATATCATGTGCAAGAACATATGAAAGTTGTATTGGTCATGATGGGCCAGGTTATGATGCAATAACAAATAACCCCAAAGTCACAGTGACTTAACACAAAAATGTTTATTTCTATCTCACATAGAATTTGCTGCATGTCCAGATAACTTTTCAGAGCACGTGTCTTCCATATGTTGGATCTGTATTCCATGCTTTGATCTTATGTCACCTCTACAGCACTTTTAAAATTGCTGCAGCAGAACTAGACATGTCACTTCCTTCTGTAATCCATTGGTAAGAACTAGTTACACAGTCCTGCCCAATTACAAGGGAATCAAGAAATACAGACTTCTCATTATGCCCCGAAAGGATGAATATTGAAACTCTCTACTACAAAAGTCATGTAAATATTTTTTAAATGTTATCAACAGATGAGACCATGTCTCATTTGAGATGCGACAATCTCCAGGCACTAACCCCAACCACTAGGATCTAGTTAGTAGTTTTTATAGTACATATTTGTTAGTTGCCTATTTAGTTCCTATTTTATAATGGCAGTCCCCCAGGAGCTGGGGGCCAAACCGGGGCCTCCCACATGGGAAGTACACCCCAATGCAGCATATGGATCCACACAGGACGAGACTGGGACTCGGTCCTCAGATCCCAGGGCTGCAAAGTAAGCGCTCAACCCGCTGAGCTGTGCCAGATTTCCCAAGTATGATTAAAAAAAAATTTTTTTTTTTATAGAGAGTAATTCTTTTATCTTCAGTGCATATTTATTTTTATTTTATTTTATTTTTGACAGAAAGAGAGAGAGATACAGAGACAGAGACAGCTAGAGAACTGAACTGTGGGAACTCCCCAGCTCAGCATGTGGGTCCACCTGGGCCAGAGCCGGGATTCGATCCTCGGTCCCCGGGGCTTCAAAGTGAGCGCTTAACCTGCTGAGCCATCCCGGCTTTCCCATTTTTCTTTTTTTTTAAGTATTTATTTATTTATTTTATTAATTTTTTGACAGAGAGAGAGAGATACAGAGACAGAGAGAGAGAGAACTGAACTGGGGGAACTCCCCAGTTCAGCACATGGTTCCGCACGGGCCGGGGCCGGGATTCGATCCTCGGTCCCCGGTGCTGCAAAGTGAGCGCTTTACCCACTGAGCCATCCCGGCTTCCCCCCAAGTATGATTTTTAGTAATAAAAATAATTTCAAGAGGAATTTTATGAAACAGGATGTAAAATTAAAAAATAAACAAATCTGGTAATACTTGAATTAGAAAATCCCCACTAAAATAATTGTAATCTGCTATATTAATAGTCTAAAGAAGGAAAACAACATGATTATATCAATTAATGCAAGAAAGCATTTGACACAATTTATTATCCATTCATGATTAAAAAAAAATCAAATTAGGAATAAAATAAAACCTCCCAATACACAGCATCTACAAAAAAATCTACTTAAAAGAAATTGTACTTAATGTCAAAGCCTAATGTTTTCCCCCTAAGGTAATAAACCTCATTCATTCTCATCATTTCTGTTCAACATTGTGGTGGAAGTTATATCCAGTACAATTAAAGAGAAAAAGAAAAGGAGGGAGAGAAGAAGGAAAAGGAATAAAGGTTAAAAAAAAAAAAAAAAAGAAAGACATATAGAAGGAGTAAGACTGTACCTATTCATGGGTGACATTTTCTATGTAGAAAAATCTCAAGTTATCTACAAAAAACTCCTAGAATTAATAAATGAATTTAGCAATCCATAGGATAGAAGGCCAACAAACAACAATCAATTACATTGGCAATAAACAATTGTAAACCAGAATTAAACATCAATACATTTTACAGTCACTACCAACAGAAAATAAAAATACTTAAGTGTAAATATAACAAAACATATGTAGGATCTCTATGTTGGAAATTAAAAATTGCTAAATAAATAAACCAGAGAAGACCTAAATAAATGGAGACATTCCCTGTTCATTGATTGGAAGATTCAACATAGTATAAGTGGCAGTACCCTCCAAAGTGATTTACAGATTTACTGCAAGTCCAATAAAAACCCCAGAATTTTTTTTTTTTTTTTTTTTTTTTGGTATAGAAAGGAAAAGGAATTAGAATGGCCAAAACAATTTTGAAAAAAGAAAAGAATAAAGTAGGAGGAATACTGTTATCTGATTTGAAGATTTTCTATAAAAATACTGTAACTAAGTGTAACAGTACAGAGTCCAGAAATAGACGCACACAAATATGGTCAACTGATTTTTTACAAAACTGTAAATGCAATTTGATGAAAAAAATAAAGGATATTCTTTTTTCAAAAAGTAGTGTTATAAGAATTATACTATATGTGAAAAAAAAAAAAAAGATCCTCAATATAAACCTCACATAAAACGTACTAAATAGAACACATCTAAATGAACAATGTACAATATAAAGTTCTTAAAAGAAAACCTAGGGGAAAGACTTTATAACTTGAGTGTGCGCTAAGAGTTCTTAGATATTATACCAAATACATGATACATACATACATACATAAATAAATAAATGTAATTCATCAAAATGAAAAACATTAACTCTTATGGAACACACTTCTTTTTAATATTTATTTATTTATTTATTTTTGACAGAGAGAGAGAGAGAGAGAGAGAGAGAGAGAGAGA
>PVKE010040504.1:0-14561 GCA_004027555.1 Craseonycteris thonglongyai
ATCGAATCCCGGCTCCGGCCCAGGCAGGACCCACATGCTGAACTGGGGAGTTCCCACAGTTTGGTTCTCTAACTGTCTCTGTCTCTGTCTCTCTCTCTATCTGTCAAAAAGTAAAATAGAAATAACTATGCACTGAAGACAAAAAGATAATTTCTCTCTATAAATGTGAAAAGATAAAAAAAAAAATTTAAAAAAAAAATAAAAAATAAAAAATAATAAGCAGGAATCCATATGAAGCAAGCAAAAGAAATTGTTTTTCTCATTATTTCCACTTTTGAATCTCTGTGGGCTCTTTCTTACCACCACCCCCCCCCCCCCCCCCACCCCCCGCCAAGATAAACTTATGCAGTCCTATAATTGATTTGATCGCTCTTGGGTATCCTTTGGTTGATTTCAGTAACAAGATCAGTCTCCTATTACTATTAATTACAACTTCTAGCTGAGTATAATTACAAGTTTCGTTTTAAGCCTTTTCTTCAAACTCAGGCTTGCTCTAAGCTAGAAGCTTGCAGTATAAAAAAGATACACTAATCTTTGTTTCCTCAACCTGAACTTCTCTTTTTCCTGCCCAGTATGCAGTTTCTGGTTCCTGTGAGATTGCCACAGGGGTAGGGAAGAGGAGGAGGTAAGAAGAAAATTCTCAACTGGTACTATTGTTTCGCTCTTGGCCTCTCTTGCTTTTATAGATGTTCAACACTGACTCGTTTTCTTATGGGGTGCTTTTGTAGGACTCTTAAAGACCCTGCTATAAACCTGTAATTGCACTTCCCCATGAAGTGGGCAGCACATCTCCTTGAAATGGCTACTTAGAATATCTGTGTTACACTTGGGCTTTCTGTGATCCTCTCCTTTATTGGGGTCACATTTTCCCTCCATTGGGTCCAAGAAGGGAAATAGGTACCAGTCTGTGGTTCCTTCTAAACCTCAGAGAACACAGTAAAAATTCTCCTAAACAATCTCACCATTCCATTTGGGAACATGGGATGCCCCCTTGGTTGGCTTAAGATGAAGAAAAAGTAACCTAATTTCTCCTATGGGATAGAAATGTAATTTTCCAAACAACAACTAGTTCTTGGACACTAACTGGAGTGTCCTACAATTTAGATCAATTCTGACACTAACTACCTAGAGTTAGCACAGACTTCAAAGGATAAGGGGCTGGCTCACAAAATTGCTCTATTTCAGTCATCAGCCCCAAGTTTGTTTAAAATTTATTTTTACTGTTTTTGACAGAGACAGAAAGGGGAGGGCCCAGGGGAAGCCAGGATGGCTCAGTGGGTTAAGTGCCCACTTTGCAGCACCGGGGACCAAGGATCGAATCCCGGCCCAGCCCATGCAGACCCATGTGCTGAACTGGGGAGTTCTTCCAGTTCAGTTCCCTCTCTGTCTCTGTCTCTGTCTCTCTCTCTCTCTCTCTCTCTGTCAAGAACAATTTAAAAAAAAGAGAAAAGAAAGGGGAGGGCCCAGAGCAGTCTCCATAGTTGCATGTCATCAGTTTTCAATATAGTTTCATTCCACAAGTGGGTGGGGGCTGCTCAAGGCAGGAACTGGGGCCTCCAGCATGAGAGGCACACGCCCTCGAGCTGTGGGCCTCCTACATGGGAGGCACACCCAGGATGGGAGCCAAGCCGGGGGCCTCCCACATAGGAAGCTCACCCCAGCATATGGGTTCACACGGGCTGGGGCTGGGATTCGATCCTCAGACCCCGGGGCTGCAATACGAGCACTCAGCCCGCTGAGCCATCCTGGTATCCCCTGAGCCCCAAGCTTTAAGTGGCCCTAAAGCACTGCACTTTTTAGTCATTCCCATGATTCACACTCAGGTTCAGTAATTCATTAGAATTATATAACAATCACAGTCTTATATAGAAATATATTTAGAATCATAATCTTATATAAATGATACAACTCAGGAACAACAAAATGGAAGAGATGTATAGGAGGGGAGACCATATCTGGAAAGGACCTTAAGGATTTTGCCTGATGTCTGAAGTGAAATATTTATCAGTAGTATTTATATTGTGGAAAATTCTGCCACTAATAAAATTATAACAGTTAAAGAATTTATATTAATAGAGAATAATTCTTATAACAGTCATAAAAGAATTTAAGTTTTCAAGAAATTTAAATTGGGGAAGCCGGGATGGCTCAGTGGGTTGAGTGCTCACTTTGCAGCGCCAGGGACCGAGGATCGAATCCCGGCCCTGGCCCGTGCGGAACCATATGCTGAACTGGGAGCTCCCCCAGTTCAGTTCTCTCTCTCTCTCTCTCTCTCTCTCTCTCTCTCTCTCTCTCTCTGTCAAAAATAAATAAATAAATATATTTAAAAAAAAAGAAATTTAAATTATGCTTTTGTCTAAATAGTGATATTTTAATGTTTTACTAATTTTGCATTTAAAAATTCAAGAAATGTTAAAAGACTTAGTGAAAAATGGCAAGGCTTTGTTCTAATACCCATCTTACTCCCCTCAAGTGGCTACCCTCGACATTTTACTGTTTCTCTTGGCATTTTTCTTAAATTTCTAATTAATATTCCTATATCGCTATTTTGGGGGAGACATTTATTTCCTAGTGACTTCTTTGAGTTAAAAATGGATTGAGATTTCCCATACCATATTCCACATTTCTGTCTCTGCAGGAGTTACAATTTTTCTTTAAGCCATTGATATAATTAGGATCTTGCATATATTGTTAATCTTAGCCAAGTAGCATACTAGACTCTATTTATTACAAGTATATTTAGTACAGTTTTTATTTTTCAAAGGGTAAATTACTTTGTTTTTTTCCATTTGCTTGGTTCCATATATATGTGTTGCTAATTTATTTTTAAACCAGATCCACCAACATTGCTGTCAGTTGCCTATCAATAGTACTTTCCATGTGATCTTTATATTTCCTTGGAGACCTCTTTCCTAGTTTTCTATCATCCTATTCCTAGATATTGCCCCCTAAGTCTGCTGCCAGATATTTTCCTGAGGCTTGGCTTTTATAATTTTACTGGGATTTTGTTCACCATTCTCACATTTGTTTTCTAGTTTCTAGATATAAAATCTTAATTTACTCCCTAGTTTTGATGAAACACATAGGCCAGTAGCTTCCTAAGAAAAGCTACATCTAGAATTGTCTTGACTTATTCTTCATACTAACTTGGTATATAATCTTTTTTTTTTTTTTTTTTTTAAGATTTATTGTTTTTGACAGAGAGACAGAGAAGGGAGAGGGCCCAGAGCAGTCTCCATAGTTGCATGTCATCAGTTTTGACACAATTTCCTTCCACACAGGTGGGTGGGAAGCCACACAGGGTGGGAACCGTTCCGGGGGCCTCCCACATGGGAAGCTTGCCCCAGCAAGAACTGAACTGGGGGCACACCCCAGTTCAGCATATGGGTCCACACGGGGCCAGGATCAGGATTCGATCCTCGGACCCCAGGGCCGCAAAGCAAACTCTCAACCCACTGAGCCATCCCAGCATCCCCTGGCATATAATCTTCACACTGGCTTTGATTGGGTATAGAATTCTAGGCCAGAATTCATTCCTTTATGATATTAAAGTAATCATTTTATATTCTTATTTTGATGGTGCTGTTGAGAAATCCATTGCCATCTGATTCCTGAAAATGTTTATGTGATTCATGTTTTCTTAGTGGAAGCTTTTAGAGAGTTTTGTTTTCTCCTGAAAATCTGAATTATGTTTTAAACTATATCGTAAGATTTATTTTTAAGTCCATCACATTTTTCACTCTCTTGAGGCTTACAGGGAAAATAGGGAGAGGGAAAGAACTCACATTATTCAAATTTTACTACTGGGCATTGAGCTGCATGCTTGCTATTTCATTTCATTGGAAGAGTGCACTCTATTTATTCATTCCTAAATAATATCCCTCTATTTAGAGGAGATAAATATTCTGATATAATAGGCTTCCAGCCCGTATAATTTGCTTAATGATCTTTGTCCTTTTCTGTAGATCCCTCTGTCACCATCTCTACTACCATTTTTTTCTTCTCTTCCATTGTGAAATCATGTTTGTTATTTCAGGGGTCAATGTTGTTCAGGGATGTATCTATAAACTTCTCTCACGAGGAATGGGAAAGCCTGGACTCTGGCCAGATGAATTTATACAAAGAAGTGATGTTGGAGAATTTCAGCAACCTGGTTTCAGTGGGTAAGGATAACTGTCCCCCATAATTCAGGGTCTGCCCTCAGGAATATCTTCTTTCTCCATTGTAAACTATTTTGTTTCAAGTAACTGGCTAAATTTCTACTCCCTGTTCTCCCAAGAAATGGTTTGAGTTGGAATGAAATGGAAGAATTGGAAAAGTCGCAGCTCCAATGGGCTGTAGCTGAAGTTTCATCTTTATCTTTCTCTGATCCTTCATATAGTGGCATATCTTTCTTGATTACCAAGGTATTGGATCTGTTTTATGGGTCACCCACAACATAACAATATCCCATTTCTTTCTTGTGATCAGGACTTTCCAGTTCTAAACCAGCTGTGATCTCCTTACTAGAACAAGGAAAAGAGCCCTGGATGATTGAAAGAGAGGTAAAAGGAGGCCTTTGTTCAGGTAAGTGAGAGTTAATATGTCAATGACTTTGTCCAAAATTGGATTGTTTGTAGGTTATTTTTTTTTAAGTTCTTTAAGATTTATTTTATTTGAGGGAGAAGGGGGAAGGGCCCAGAGCAGTCTCTGTAGTTATACATCATGAGTTGTGACAGTTTCATTCCACATAGATTGATGTAGAGCTACGTGGGGTGGGAATCAAACTGAGGATCTCCCACATGGGAGGTGAGAACCTTTACCATTATCCCAGTGGTTACCAGTTGTGCCACCAGTTCAGCATATGGGTTTGCACAGGCCAGGGCCAGGACTCAATCCTCAGACCCCAGGGCCGCAAAGCTAGCTCTTCACCCGCTGAGCCATCCTGGCATCCCTTATCAATTTTTTTCAGTTTTACATCTAATTTCACAGAACCTGGGCCCTAATGAGTAGTGAATAGTTAGTGAAAAAAAGGTACATTTCCCTAGAGAATTAAATAATCCTCGAATGGACCTATTAGATGATAATACTGGTATGACACTGAAGACAGGTAATATTCACCCTTTTGCATGATTTTCAGTTTTAGATACATTTATCATAACAGGGATATATACCCTCAAATAGGGCATATTTATAGCTGTTTAACTAGTTACCAGATGAATCTAGAGAATGGCAGTACCAGTCTATACCTCCACCAGCAGTGTATAAGTTTCAGTGTTTCTACCCATACTTGTCATGATTCATCTTTGTACTTTCCCATGTCTAATAAGTTAAAAGTGATATTTTATTGCTTTCATATGCATTTCTAATTATTAATAGGTATGAACATCTGATATGCCTGTTAACTTTGTTAATAATCTTTATCAGGGGAAACCGGGATGGCTCAATGGGTTAAGCACTCACTTTGCAGCGCCAGGGACCGAGGATCGAATCCCGGCCCCGGCCCCAGCCCTTGCGGACCCATATGCTGAACTGGGGAGCTCCCCAAGTTCAGTTCTCTCTCTGTCTCCGTATCTCTCTCTCTCTCTCTCTCTGTCAAAAACAATTAAAAAATTAAATTAAATTAAAAAAAAATAAAAATAATAATCTTTATCAGTGTTTTTATTGGGGTCACTAACTTCTTTCTATTTATTTGCAAGTATCTTCAAGTCTACTGTGCATTTAAATTTATGGTGTCCTTCATTTAACAGAAATCCTTACATTTGATATATTTTCAGTTCATGGTTTTGCTTATGGTTTGTACTTTTGGAGTGTTTTGTAAGTTATCTTTCTTTGCCTATTTTTCACAAAGGTTTTCTTGTATATTTCATTTTTAAATTTCAGTTTCACCTTTCGCATTATATATTTAATACATTTGAAATAATCCATTAATTTGATATTAGGCAAGGATCCAGGGTTTCTTCCCTATAAATTGAACCTTTTCCCCTCTACCATTCATTAAAGAATTGAGCTTTCTTCATTGATTTCTGGTGCCATCTTTATTGGATAATAAATTCTCATATATGAGTCTATCTAAGTGCTCTGTTTGCTTCATTAGTGTAATGCCAATACCAGAGTATCTATTTCTATGGCTTGTATTTTTTTAATATCTGAAAGAATAAGCCCTTCTTTACTCTTATTTTTCATATCTAAGGTTTACTTAGCATCTGGTGTACTTTTTGCTTTTCCATATAAAATTTTAGAATAAATTCAAATCATTAAAAAATATCTGACTAGAGTTTTGATAGAATTAATTTGAATCCATAGATTAATTTGGAGAGAATTGACATTATTATAATCTTATATTGTCCCTTCCATAGTCATGTACTGTTTCTTAATTCATTCAGGTTATTTTATTTATTTATTTATTTATTTTTTGAACCGAACTGGGGGCCTCACCACATTCAGGAAGCACACCCCAGTTCAGCATGTGGGTCCGCCTGGGCCGGAGCCGGGATTTGATCCTCGGTCCTTGGGGCTTCAAAGCGAGCGCTTAACCCGCTGAGCCACCCGGCTTTCCCGATTCAGGTTATTTTAATGTTCTTTATTAGAGTTAAAAGTTATTCTCCAGAACAGTTTTTTAAATTTTTCATTGAGATACTTTCTAGATTTTTAAATAGAATTTGTTGTTATTGTGTCTACTTTCTAGTTGGTATTGTTGGTTCAGAGAAATACTATTAACTTCTTTTTAATATGTAAAAAGGAATTTAATCTTATTAGTTATCAGGGAAGTGCGCATTAAAACTGAAATGGCTGGGGAAGCCGGGATGGCTCAGTGGGTTAAGCGCTCACTTTGCAGCGCCGGTGACCCAGGATCGAATCCCGGCCCGTGCTGAACTGGGGAGTGCCCCCAGTTCAGTTCTCTCTCTGTCTCTGTATCTCTCTCTCTCTTTCTGTCAAAAACAATAAAAAATAAATAAATAAATAAATAAATAAAATACTAAAACTGAAATGGAATACCACTATGACAACCAAGACTTGTTCAAAAATTTAAGTCTGGCATTAGTAAGAATAAGTAAGAATATGGAGCAGTATGCACCCTCATAAGCTGTTAGCAGGCTGTAAATTCATACAACCACAATTATAGTCGTTTTTCTTTTTTAAAAATTTTATTAAAAAAAAAAAAATTTTATTGTGGGGAAGCTGGGATGGCTCAGCGGGTTAAGCACTCACTTTGATGCCCCTGGGACCGAGGATCGAATCCCAGCCCTGGCCCATGCAGACCCATATGCTGAACTGGGGTGTGCCCCCAGTTCAGTTCTTGCTGGGGCCTATGTGGGAGCCCCTGGCCCAGTTCCTGCCCTGTGCAGCCCCGTGCCCACCTGTGGAGTGAAACTATATGGAAAACTAATGTCAACTATGGAGACTGCTCTGGGCCCTCCCCCTTCTCTCTGTCTCTCTGTCTCTCTCTGTCTCTGTCTGTCTGTCAAAATCAATAAAATCTTTAAAAAAAAAATTTATTGTGATAAGAACAATTTAACTTTAGATTTACACTCCTAACAGATTTTTTTTTTTAAATAGACTTTATTTTTTTAATTGTTTTTTGACAGAGAGAGAGAGAGAGAGATACAGAGACAGAGAGGGAACTGAGCTGGGGGCACTCCCCAGTTCAGCATATGGGTCCGCACAGGCCGGGATTCGATCCTCGGTCCCCGGCGCTGCAAAGTGAGCACTTAACTCACTGAGCCATCCCGGCTTCCCCCTAACAGATTTTTAAGTATATAATACCGTATTGTTAACCATAGGCCCACTATTGTATAGCGCATCTTTAGAGTTTATTCATCTTGCAAAACTGGAACTTTAAAGATTTATGTACTTTTTTATTGTTTTTGACAGAGACAGAGAGAGACAGAGACAAATAGAGATAGAGAGAAGGGGGAAGGCCCAGAGCGTCTCCATAGTTGTACATCATTAGTTTTCGACATGGTTTCATTCCAGGTGGGTGGGGGCCGCACAGGGCAGGGACTGGGCTGGGGGCCTTCTGCATGGGAGGCATGTCCCCTTGAGCCAGGAGTCAAACTGGGGTGTGAGAACCGAACTGGGGGTATCTTGCATGGGAAGCACACCCTAGTTCAGCATATGGGTCTACACAGGCCAGGGCCAGGATTCCATCCTCAGTCCCCAGGGCTACAAAGCAAGCACTTAACTCACTGAGCCATCCCAGCTTCCCCAAAACTGGAGCTTTGTACCTGTTGATTAGCAGCTGCCTGTTTCCCCTTCATCCCAGCCTCTGGCAACCGCTATTCTACTCTTTGCTTCTGAATTTTAATCTTTTTTTATTATTATTACTTTATTGTTTAATAGGAGAGAGAGAGAAGGGGGAAGGCACAGAGCAGTCTCCATAGTTGTACATCATTAGTTGTGACATGGTTTGTTTCCACACAGATGGATGTGGAACCACACACAGGGAATAAGCTAAATCGGGATCCTCCCACATGGGAGGTAAGAACCTTCGCCGCCAAGCCATCTTGGCAGTCACCAGTTGCTCCACAGTTTAGCATATGGGTTTGCACAGGCCGGTACCTGGAATTGAATCCTGGACCTTGCGATTGCGAGGCAAGTGCTCAACTGCAGTGCTATCTTGGCAGTCCCTGAATTTCACTTTTAAATACCTCCTTTAACTGAAATTGTGCAGTATTTGTTCTTCTCTAACTGCCTATCTCACTTAGCATAATGTCTTCAAGGTTCATTCATGTCACATATTGCAGGATTTTCTTCTTTTTTAGGGCAGAATAATATTCCATTGTATGTCTTATCTAGTCATCCGTGTATAGGTCGTTTTCACATCTTGACTATTGTGAATAGTGTTGCAGTGACCACAGAAGTACCAATACCCTGAAGTAAAATTGATCTATCAATCATGATGGTTCTGTTTTGAAGTTTTTGAGGAACTTTCATACTTTTTCTATAGCGGCTACACCATTTTGCATTCTCATCAATAATGTACAAGGATTCTAATTTCTCAACACCCTCATCAACACTTAACAGTGTTTTTTTGTTTTTGTTTTTGAGAAGAGCTGTACTAACAGTGATAGGTGATAACTCATCATGGTTTTGATTTGCATTTCTCTAGTGATTAGTGACATTGAGCATCTTTTCATGTATCTCTTGGTCATTTATGTGTCTTTTTTTTTTTTTTAAAGATTTATTTTTATTGTGTTTGACAGAGAGAGAGATACAGAGACAGAAACAGAGAGAAGAGGGAGGGCCCAGAACAGTCTCCATAGTTGCACATCATTCATTTTGCCACATAGTTTCATTCCACAGGTGGGAGTGGGGCTGCACAGGGCAGGAACTGGGCCGGGGTCTTCACCCCAGTGAGAACTGAACTGGGGGCACTCCCCAGTTCAGCATATGGGTCCACACGGGCCGAGGCCGGGATTCAATCCTCGGTCCCCAGGGCTGCAAAGTGAGCGCTTAACCCAATGAGCCATTCCAGCTTCCCCTTATGTGTCTTCTTTAGAGAGATGTTTATTCAAGTCCTTAACCCATTTTTTTAATCGGGATATTAATTTTTTCTTCATATATTTCCTTGCATTTTAGAAATTAACCCCTTGTCAGATTAAGGTATCCCTACTTTTCAAAAGTTTGCATTATGCCACTTCGCTTTTACAAAATACCTACATCAGTACCTGTTTTCTCTAACTGAAAGAAATATGAAGAGGATTTTTGCCATTTCAAAAAAAATCAAAATGTGAAAATAGCATTCATCATTTCTTTTGTAGCAAAGCAGTGTAGACAGTGTACACACCAGCAGCAAGAATGGCACCCCCAAAATCCAGTGTCAAGTCACCATAGCATTGAACTATGTCTGTGAGCATCTGTGCTTTATCTTTATTTTGTGCATCCATTAGCAAAATGTGTCCTGAGGTAGAAAAGCCTTAAGAGAGCTCATAAAGGTGTCATGCTTAATGTAAAACTGGACATAATTAAGAGTTTCAGTTGTGGTGAATGAAATAAAGACATTCTGCATGCATTGAATTTTGAATCTGAGAACTCAAAATTTTTTCATATATAGGTATTAATGGTAATTACTTCATTGTTTTATGCCATTTTGATTTCTGAAAGTTTTCATAAGAACAGTATACTTTAAGATAATGGGAGCAACCTGTATGTGATTGGCATATATTTTCTCCCATTCCATAGGTTGCATTTTCACTATGTTCTTTGTTTTCCTTTGCTATGCAAAAGCTTTTAAATATTATGTAGTTTGTCTGTTTTTTCTGTTTTTTGTTTTTTGCTTTTGTTGCCTGTGCTGTGGTGTCATATCCATGAAATAATCACTAAGACAATGTCATGAAACTTTACCCCTCTGTGTTCTAGGAATTTTACAGTTTTAGGTTTTGGGTTAAAGTCTTTAATCCATTTTGAGTTGATTTTTGTGTATGGTTTTAAGACAGGGGTCCTCAACCCTCGGTCTGTGGCCTGTTAGGAACCAGGCTGCACAGCAGGTGACCAGCAGGCAAGTAAGTGAAGCCTTATTTGTATTTACAACCTCTCCCCATCACTCCCATTACCGCCTGAGCTCCACCTCCTGCCAGACCTGCAGTGGCATTAGATTCTCATAGGAGTATGAACCCTATTGTGAGCTGCGAATGCAAGCGATTTAGGTTGCATGCTCCTTATGAGAATCTAATGCCTGATAATCTGAGGTAGAGCTAAGGCGTTGATGCTAGTGTTGATTCTGCATTATGGTGCATTATATAATTATTTCATTATATATTACAATGTAATAATAATAAAAATAAAGTGCAAAATAAATGTAACGCATTTGAATCATCCCAAACCACCACCACCACCACCACTCCCACCACCCCATCAGTGGAAAAATTGTCTTCCACGAAACAGGTCCCTAGTGCCCAAAAGGTTTTGCATGTGAATATCCAATTTTTCAAACACCATTTGTTAAAGAAACTGCCCTTTCTACACTCAGTTTACACCTTTGTTGCAGATTAATTGACCATAAATATGTGACTTTATTTCTAGGCTGTTTATTCTGCTCCATTAGTTTATGTGAATGCCTTTATACAGTACCATACTGTTTTAACTGCTGTAGTTTTGTAATATATTTTGAAATCAGGAAGGGTGATGCCTTCAGCTTTGTTGTACTTCGCAAAGATTATTTTGGCTCTGAATTATGTTTTATATTTCTGTAAAAAAAGTGTCACTGGGATTTTAATAGGGATCACATTGAATATGTAGATTGGGGGAAGCTGGGATGGCTCAGTGGGTTGAGCGCTCACTTTGTAGTGCCGGGGACCGGGGATCGAATCCCGGCCCCAGCCCGTGCGGAACCATATGCTGAACTGGGAGCTCCCCCAGTTCAGTTCTCTCTCTGTCTCTGTCTCTGTATCTCTCTCTCTCTCCCTATCAAAAATAAATAAATAAATAAAAAATATATTAAAAAAAAAAAAAGAATATGTAGATTGATTGTCAACAAATAAAAACTCGGGGATACAGTCAATAGTTTAGTGGTTACCTGAGGGTAAGAGTGAAGGCAAGTTGGGGAGGTGGGAGAAGGCATCAAATATATGATGATGGAAAGAGAATGGACTTGGTTGGTGAACACATAATGCAACAATACATAGATGATATATTATAGAATTGTACACCTGGAACCTATGTATAACAATTTTTACTAACCATTGTCACCCCAATACATTTAATAATTAAAAGAGGTAGGTAGGGAGGTAGATAGATAGTCTTCTAGTCCATGAGCATGGAATATCTTTTCACTTAAATATCTTTAATTTCTTTTTTTTTTTTTTTTAACTTTTCTTTTTAAAGATTTATTCATTTATTCTATTGTTTTTGACAGAAAGAGAGAGAGAGAGAGAGAGAAAGAGAGAGAGAGAACTGAACTGGGGCAACTCCCCAGTTCAGCATATGGGTCCGCACGGGCCAGGGCCAGGATTTGATCCTCTGTCCCTGGCGCTGCAAAGTGAGTGCTTAACCCACTGAGCCATCCCTGCTTCCCCTCTTTAATTTCTTTCATCAGTGTTTTGTAGTTTTCAGTACACAAGTCTTTCACTTTTTTTTTTTTAAGATTTATTTTTATTGTTTTTGACACAGAGAGATACAGAGACAGAGAGAAGGGGGAGGGCCCAGAACAGTCTCCATAGTTACACATCATTGGCTTTTCCACATAGTTTTGTTCCACAGGTGGGCGCAGGGCTGCACAGGGCAGGAACTGGACTGGGTTTTCACCCCAGTGAGAACCAAATTGGGGGCACTCCCCAGTTCAGTATATGGGTCTGCACGGGCCAGGGCCGGGATTCGATCCTCAGTCCCCGGGGCTGCAAAGTGAGCACTTAACCCACTGAGCCATCCCAGCTTCCCCTCACTTTCTTAAGTTTATTCCTAAGTATTTTATTCCTTTCGATTCTATTGTATCTGGGATTGTTTTTCTAATTTTCTTTTCAGATAGCTCATTGTTATTGTATAGAAACAGAACTATTGTTATATGTCATTTTGAACCTGCAACTGCAAACTGCAAACATAACTTATTTTAACAGTTTTTATTTGTTGTCTTTATGGTTTTTTGTATGTAAGATGTAAAAGTGGTGAGAATGAGCATCTTTGCCTTCTTCACGAACTTAGAGGAAAAGCTTTGAATTTGTCGCCATTGAGTATATGAGTTGTGGGCATTTAATATATGGCCTTTATTATGTCATTGTTTGTTGAGAGTGTTTTTCTCTTTTTACTGAAGAACAAATTGTTTTTTAATTTTATTAAAATTTTTTAGGTGACATTGGTTAATAAGATTATATAGTTTCAAGTCTACAATTCTATAATATATCGTCTCTATGTTGCATTGTGTGTACACCACACGAAGTCGTATCTGCATCTGTCACCATATATTTGACCCCCTTTACCCTCTTCTACCACCCCTACCCTCTTCCACTCTGTAGTCTATGTCTAGAAGTTTTGTTTGTTTTTGTATGTTCATTTGTTGCTTTCTGTTTTATATTTCACATATGAATGAAATCATGTCGTTCTTGTCTGGTTACATCTGACATACTTTGCTTAGCATGATAGTTTCAAGATTTATTGGTGTTGTCTCAATGGTAATATTTCATCTTTTTAATGGCTGAGTAGTATAGTCCATTGTATATGTGTACCACATCTTTATCCAGTCATCTATCAAAGATCACTTAAGTTGTTTCCAAGTCTTAGCCACTGTGAATAATGCTGCATTGAACATAGGGGTACATATATATTTACAAATAAAAGTTTTCAAAATTTGGGGTAGATACCCAGGAGAGGTATTGCTGAGTTATATGATAGCTCTATTAATAATTTTTTTAATAGCTTCCATACTGTTTTCTATACTGGCTGTACCAGTTTACATTCCCATCACTGGTGTATGAGGTCTGCAATTAAGTTCGCAAATTTGCCACCATGCCCTTACATTGGTAGCACTGTACAACACTAAACAACTCGGTAAAGTTTCATAACCTTATTATATCAGTGTCTCACAGTTGTGTTTGTGTCGACATGTGGCAGTGTCTTGCTGAGCGGCATTCACTGTTGTTGAGTATTTTTGTGTGCCATTGAGAGAATGTTGGAGCTTGAGTTAGAGCAATGAACAAATGATAAATTTCTCGGAAAGAGTGGAAGTGAAATTAGGCACATGTTAGTTCAAGTTTATATGGCTAATGCTATGAAGAAAATGTCAGTGTACAAGTGGATTAAATATTTTTCTGGGGAAGCTGGGATGGCTCAGCAGGTTAAGCGCTCGCTTTACAGCCCCAGAACCTGAGGATCAAATCCTGGCCCCAGTCCATGCAGACCCATATGCTGAACTGGGGTGTGCCCCCAGTTCAGTTCTTGCTGGGGCCTATGCAGGAGGCTCCCAGCCCAGTTCCTGCCCTGCGCAGTCCCATGCCCACCTGTGGAGTGAAACGTGAAACTGTGTGGAAAACTAATGCTGTCAACTATGGAGACTGCTCTGGACCCTCCCCCTTCTCTCTGTCTGTCTCTCTGTCAAAAAAACAATAAAAATGAATCTTAAAAAAAGATTTTTCTGAGGAGAGAGAAAGTTTCACTGATAAAGAAAGGTCAGGGTGGCCAGTAATGAGCAGAACTGACGAAAACATGGCAAAAATTTGTCGAATTGTGCATCAGAATCGTTGGCTGACTATAAGAAGCATAGAAGACCAAGTAAATATCAATAGAGAAACAGAAAAATCTTAACTAAAAATCTTGGCATGAGAAAGATGTGTGCAGAAATTGTCCCAAAGGAGCTCACTGATGATCAAAAGCAAAGGAGAGTTGAAATCTGCCAAGACATTTAGAAGAGGCAAGATAATGTTTTGGGCCATGCTGTCATTGGTGATGAAATGTGGGTGTGCCAATACAACCCTGAAACAAAGCGTCAAAGTGGACTATGGAAGTCAGCCAGTTCTCCATAACCATAAAGTTCCATCAGTCCAAATCAAGAGTCAAAACAATGTTTTCTAACCTTTTTTGATATCAGAGTAATTGTTCATTATGAATTTGCACCAACTGGACAGTCATCCAGCCAAGTAGACTATTTGGCA
>PVKE010040505.1:0-14563 GCA_004027555.1 Craseonycteris thonglongyai
AAACAACTTGATAAGGTTTTATAGACTAAGTATATCAGTGTGTCTCAGCAGTGTTCGTGTTGCTATGTGGCAGTGTCATGCTGAGTGGTGATCATTATTGTGTGTTTTTTTTGTGCTGTCATGAAAATGTCAGAGCTTGAGTTTGCCAAGACCTTTTGGACCATGTTTTGGACCATGTTATCATTGGTGATGAAACATGGGTACACCAATAGGATCCTGAAACAAAGTGTCCAAGTGCACAATGAAAGTTAGCCAATTCTCAATGACCAAAAATTTCTGTCAATCCAATCAAGAGTCAAAATAATGTTGCTCATCTTTATTTGATATCAGAGGGATTGTTCATTATGAATTTGTTTCAACTGGACAAATAGTCAACCAAGGTGGCTCTTTGGAAGTTCTGAAAAAGCTACATGAAAAAGTTAGACAAAAACAACCTGAACTTCTTGCCAACAACTCACGGATCTTGCATCTCAACAATGCACCATCAACTCATAGGGCACTGTCTATGAGGAATTTTTAGCCAGTAAACAAATAACTGTATTGGCATACGCTCCCCACTCACGTGATCTGGCCCACAAATTTTTTTTACCCAAAGATAAAGGAAATATTGAAAAGAAGACATTCTGATGACATTAAGGACTTCAAGGATGATAGCTCTGATGGACATTCCAGAAAAAGAATTCCAAAATTGTTCTGAAGGGTGGACTAGGCACTGGTATCAGTGAATAGCTTCTCAGGAGGTGTACTTCAAAAGTGACTGTAGTAATATTCAGCAAAGAGGCATGTAGCACTTTTTCTAGGATGAATTCATAAACTTAATTATCAGACCTGTTATGTACCTTCACAGAATCCATAAATTTCAAATGCATATATCTGCAATTTGTCAATTAAGTTCTATAGAAAAGAAGCTAGAGTGGGACCATTAATGCTTTAATAGGAACTTTAAGAATGGAATCTGAGTAATCCTTCCTTCACAAACAATGCAAGTTTCTCAATCTAATTTTATATTGCCCACAAGTAAATCTATTTCTTAAACAGATTGTCATTGAAATAACCTGCCAATTAATCTTCACAGGCATATAGCTTTGTACTTCACGGAAAGAAGTACCTTATTTAAGAACAATTGTTATGATTATGTTCAGAACAAAGGCATAATACTTTCCTACAATTTCTCAACATTCCTATGCTGCACTCCTATTCTAGATTTTTTATCAAGGAAATATTTAAATGAACACCTAAGAAAATCCAAGTAAATCAACACTAAGTTCTTGTGAGCTTACAAAGTATTTCTCTACCTTCCAACACCTACACACAATTTTTGAACCTTTAAAACAAAGGAAGTGTAGAAATTAAACAAAATGAAGATTTCATTTCAAAAACATGTTTTTTAGATAAGAAATAACTTAGTATAGATAAAATACTGCCATTTGCAACAAAATGGATGGACCTGGAAATCTTGCTAAGGGAAATAAGCTAGACAGACAAAAAACAAGAACCATATGACTTCACTATATATGCAATATAAATCTGAAAGTAACAAAGAAACAAAAACTCATACGTATAGTCAATAGTTTAGTGGTTACCTGAGGGTAAGGAGGGAGAGGGTAGGGGAGGAGAGAGAGGAACTTAAATATATGGTGATGGAAGGAGAACTGACTCTGGGTGGTGAGCACATAATGCAACACATAGATTATGTATTATGGAATTGTGTATCTGGAATCTATGTAATTTACCAACCAATGTCACACCAATAAATTTAACAATAAAATAAAGAGGTTTTAATTCATTCCTATAGGAAAGACTTCAGTGTGGAAAAATCAGATGACAAGTAATTCTATTTATCTGCAGAGTCCTCTAAGACCTGAAAAGAATTTGAAGACTAAATCCTTTATAGGAGTGTGAGGAACAAATTCTAATCATTTTTCAGTGCAAGGGCAAGACTCAATGAGAGAAGGTACTCAAAGTGGATGAGAAAATTCAAGTTCTCAGGGCATCAATATGACAAATTTCTAGCAGAAAATTCAATTGCAAAGATGGATTCTTGACTTAAATGAACTAAGACCTTGAGATTCAAAGAAGAAATTGACAATACTTCATTTCCCAATCTTAACTCTTTTCAAGGTCCATCCTAGGCCAACTTATAAATCAATTTCCTCTGACTCCCTTCCATCTCTCCTTTCAATGCTTTTTACAGGATTATTTATCTAACACAGTACTGTTCTTTCTGATGTATCATAGTCTCAGTCTATCCAAGAGTACTATCTAATAGAAGATCTTGAAGACCTCCAGCACAGAGATGTTTAGGAATGTGACCATTCCTAGTTACCATTTATATATATGGTGTGCTTGATTCCAGACACTAGTCCAGGCGTCTTGCATGAATTTTAACACTCTCATCAAAATCTAAGTTTTTATTTTCATTTTAAAGATAAGTGAAATATAGAAAAGTTTGACCTCCCTTTCTCCAATATACCACTAGAAAGTGTTAAATTTGAAATAGAAATTAATGTGCCTTCCTCCAAAAACCTTATTGCTTGTGCAGTACTTTCTCCCCTCCCCACTTTTTTTGTACTCTACCTCAAAACTCATTACCTCTTCTGTCTACTAGGTAAAACCACCTTTCTCAAAATTGAAATTGATTGTCTACTCTACCCATCCATTATCTGGGGCTGATGAGAAGATGAACACATAAGAAAGCAAATAACTACTGGTACAGGGTATTATTCCCTATCTCAAGGATCTGCAATTCTTTCTACCTCTTATGGTGTCAGTTCTAAATTCTGGAACTATCCCAAGCCTCAACACCTCCAGCTGTCCCCACTTTATTCATCCTATTTGGGACTCTCTACTTGGGCCAGTTTCTTCATAACCCTCCACCTCTTGTGTCATGTTTATTTTTATAGTAAAAATCTATACTACTTTCCCTCTGCACATTTTTTTCTTCGATTCTAACTTTTTATTTTATTCAAATTCTACTCAACCTCTGGGACTCTAGTTCAAATCCTTCCTGAACCTTTGCCAATTATTTTAGATTGTCCTGACCTGCTATTCCTTTGTCCTACTGAAAAAGTCCCTGGAAACTATCCTATTTTTCATAGCTTTCTAAGTTGTTTCATGTTTTATCTTACCCATGAAATATCAAGTAAGTGCATAAAATGCTATAACAGTTGTTTCAATAAATACCTATTATGTGAATGGTTGAGTTACTTAAGAGATATATCTGAGATACTATAGAGCAAAAGATGTTGTCCCCCTCCTCCCCTCCAAAATTACTCTCCAGGTAACTTTATGTTATGCTTTAAATGCACCAGATTCAGGGATATTTTTATTAACAAGCTATCCCAGCCAAATTATAGGACCTTGTGTTTGCATGACATACGCTATATAGAAAATTCTGAGGAGAAAAAAGGAAAATTCTGAAATTTATGTTCTAAAGAGTGTCCCAAAATTCACGCAAGATTTGAATTTTGCATCATTTGTGTGGTAAAGTGTTGCCAACGGAAAAAAAAAAAAAAGACAGCATGTGACAGCTGACAGTTCAGGGTTATTAAAAATGGAGCACTACATGAAAGAACAATGCGTTTTCATTGTTGAGCAATGAAAATTTACAATTTTTAATTATAAACCTGTGTTTTCTATCAAAATTACTTCTTGCGTGAATTTTGGGACATCCTTTATAAGAGTGCAATCTTCTACACTTTTGTACTATTACCCTCAGCTACTGTCAGAAGTTATTGCAAATTTCTTGATGACTTTATCTAAGACATACATTACTCTTAGGTTTAGAAACCTCAACTCAAGACAGAAGAAAACTTTTTTTTTTTTTTACATGTGATATATATCATGGAGAGAAGCCTTGTTATTTTTTTAATGTGCTGCTGTATATACTTGGTGAACATATCACTTTAGGAGACACAGTACTCCAAAAAAGCAAAATGGTTAATGTCACTCCTTGAATTTCACAGATCTAGCAGAGTCTGCAGCTGAACATTCTTCTTTAAAAGAGAGTTCAGGGGAAGCCAGGATGGTTCAGCAGGTTAAGTACTTGCTTTACAGCCCTGGGTACCAAGGATCGAATCCTGGGCACGGACAACACGGATGGACCCATGTACTGAGTTGTGGTGTGCTTCCCATGCGGAGGCCCCCAGTTCAATTCTCACCCCCTTGCTCAGCCCCTGACTTAGGAGGGTGGGGGTGGGGGATGTGTGCCTCTCATGCAGGAGGTCCCCAGCCCAGTTCCCACCCTGTGTGGCCCCTGTCTACCTTGTGGAACAAAACCATGTTAAAAACTGATGATGTACAGCTATGGAGACTGCTCTGGGCCCTCCCCCTTCTCTGTCTCTCTGTCAAAAACAATAAAATAAATCTTTTAAAAAAATAAAAGAGAGATCAGCTGAAAAGCTGTAATGAGTCACTACTTCAGGTCTAGCCTAGATTCATATAACGAGGGCAAACTCAGTATGTTGGGCTGTCCCAATGGCTACTGTATATTTTTCATTTTCTTTGTATCAGAGAAGGTGTTTTACCCTCTGCAGTGTGCCACAAAAAGAAGGTAATTGCCACAATTCCCTTAAATAAGTGTTAGTTTACCAGATGCCTTCAGAAGTTTGGATTAAAATGAAGATGGTAATTTTGTAACTTACTTCCTACTTTCAATATTCTGATAACGTTTAACTCACCAACTTTGTACCCACAGCAATAACAGTGTCACCTCAACCCTAGACTGATTCAGGCTCAGCACCTAATATCTGACTGGCTTTCAAAACTTTGGAGAACATCACAGTGAGGCATGGGAAGAAAAAAATTAAAGTATCTGAGTCTTAAAGGATTTCAAAAACCTGATATATAAATCAGCTTTTAAATTTACAAGTCTTATTTCAGGATACTTGTTTAATTCACCTTTCTCTTCCAGTTCTTTTCCTAGTGAATTTCTAATAACCACCTTCTCTAAATTGGGGGTGGAACTGTCATCTTGAGAAAAAAATTTTTTTTATTTTTTTTTAAATTTATTTATTTATTTTTGAGAGAGAGAGAGAGAGATACAGAGACAGAGACAGAGAGAGAACTGAACTGGGGGAGATCCCAGTTCAGCACATGAATCCGCGGCCGGGGCCGGGATTTGATCCCGGGGCCAGGATTTGATCCCTGGCCCCTGGTGCTGCAAAGTGAGCACTTAACCCACTGAGCTATCCCAGCTTCCCCTTGAGAAAATATTTACTTGTGTTCTGAACATTAAAGATATTGCTTTACACTGGATGCCAATACTGGACAGTCTAATAATCATTTTCTCTAATTCGGGGGTGGAATACCATGTCGTCTTATGAAAATATTTACTTGTGTTCTGAACATTATACTGATTGTTTTACACTGTATGACAATATTGGGAAATCTGAAAAATTAGAAGAGTGTCTTGCATACATCAGGATTTTTGTTAGTGTTTTGAAGGGAAAAGTTGTTTAGATGAAGACACTGAATTACTTTAAAGATTTTGTAAGACTATTAAAATGAAAGTGACACATTCAATTATAGAATTTGCAAAACTGTACATTTTACTTCATCAGTAAGAAGTCATTATTGATAACATAGCCAATGTGTTATTCACTGAGTAGGTTAAATTTTTTATATTTTCTGCTATTAGGAAATGTACTATTCATTCCCTCAGATTAAAGAGGAGAGTAACTTATATCTTTCACTCCTATTTTTAAGACATAGGTCACAGGAAGATTAGATTAAATTTGAAGTCATAGGTTTTATCAAACTTTATTTTCAAATACCCTCCAAGCAGAACACCTAAAATTAAATCCTAAGTGGCATTTATGATGAAGAAGTAAATTTTCTTTCTTCCTCGGCATAATTAAGGCACAGGAATCGTTTTTTATAGTACTTTCCAAATTCTAAATGAACATGTCCACTCTTTGGATCTTCCCTTTAGTTAAATATATGACTGTTATTAAAAACAGATTCTAATCCTTATACCTTTATTACTTATATGTCCACATAAAGCAGGTGATAGATGAGTCCATATACTGTCCTCATAAAAACCTTCCTGAGAACATTTTTATTGAATTCCCAAATGTTTTATCACTAGAAAAGATCACTGAAGTAAAAAATTACCAACATAACAGAAATTTCTGTAGTATTACAGAACAACAAAAAAAGGCTTTATTTTGATTAAATTTATTGCAAGTTAATATAAATGCACGAAGGTGTTAAATAAAAGTACTTGGGAGAAGTATGCAAAATTAAATAAATCTTTAACAATCTGTATTTGTATTACTCCCTATGTGCTACTTACATATTTTATTGGTTATTTAATTTTTTTTCATTTATGCTCTTTCAAATGTCTAATTTTTCATAATATTCTAAATAAAATGTCTAAATAATTAGTCAGTATTTGTATTAAAGTGGGTCATTTAAATATTAGACACATTTATTTCAGTGGGCTCTCACTAAATAACTTTGTAGATAATATGTGACATTCAATAGAAGGCATTGCTAAATTGGATCCCACCCATGAGGGAGTTCAGTTACTAAAATACAGGGTCCAGTAATAGCCATGCTGGACATCATAAGGCTTGCTTTGTTTCACATAATATAGATAGCAGTTTGAACATTTTACCTGAAATGTCATATAGTGTGCTTGAGTGTGATATTGTTATAGAATTTCATGCTTATAATTTTATAATAAAAAATTTGATATAGATTACCAGCACATTAAAAAG
The DNA here is from genome assembly GCA_004027555.1 of Craseonycteris thonglongyai. Classification (NCBI taxonomy): domain Eukaryota; kingdom Metazoa; phylum Chordata; class Mammalia; order Chiroptera; family Craseonycteridae; genus Craseonycteris; species Craseonycteris thonglongyai. Next base: position 6,723 of record PVKE010040505.1, read on the forward strand.
GGGTGTAACTTATGCCAGACCATGTATATTAAAGACCTCATATAAGCCTATTTCCCCTTGAAAGTGATCCTATATCACAGCTCATTCTAACATAATTACATAGCAAAATGTTCTTCTATACAGAATGTCCTTCTGAGCTTTGTGACCACAAATATCTGATTTAACACTTAAATACTATATAGAGAGCAACTGTGATTTTTCTTCCAGTGGGAGTTGGGAGAAAAGCTATCTAATATGAATAAACATTGGAATGCCCAGTTTGCTTGTGTGGGGCAAGGAAGCCTAGGAAGGAACTTTAATGACGTCAAAATATAAGGGAGCTATGTGCTGGTGACCTGCAATAAAATGACTAATGTTCTGGGCCATCCTGATACGTTTGTTGAAGGACTGTGCACTGACACTGAGAAACAACACTTCATGAACAAGCTAAATTGTCATTCAAGAGCAAGGCTCCTTTGGGATGCCGGGATGGCTGAGGGGGTTAAGCACTCACTTTGCAGCCCTGGGGACCAAGGATCGAATCCTGGCCTGGCCTGTGGGGCCTCATATGCTGAACTGGGGAGTGCCCCCAGTTCAGTTCTCACCGGGGTGAGACCCCGGCCCAGTTCCTGCCCTATGCAGCCCCGCTCCCACTGTGGAATGAAACTATGTGCAAAAACCAATGATGTGCAACTATGGACACTGTTCTGGGCTCTCCCCCTTCTCTCTGTCTCTGTCGCTGTATCTCTCTCTCTCTCTGTCAAAAACAATAAAAAAAATCTTTAAAAAAAAAAAAAAAAGAGTAAGGCTCCTGGCTTCAGGTTTCAGATGATGAAATAGAAAGAACCTGAACTCAGCTCTCCTCATTGACACCAAAACTACACCTACATGTAGAACAGCTATTTCTGAGAAGGACCTGAAGACTAGCAGAATACATTTTCTACAACTAATGATATAAAGAAAACTGCATTGAGATGGTTAAAAGGGGAAGAGATTCAATCTAGTGAAGACCCACCCTACCCCCTACACCCCAAGTGGTGACACAAGTAGGAGAGATATCACAACCTGAGAGGTTCCCCACCGCAGAGCAATGTGTCTGAGCCCCAGCATTGGGAAGAGAAGCCCCATCACATCTCACTTGGAAAACCAGCAAGGCTCATGTCTGGGAGAGCCAGAGGGTGATAGGAAACCAAGGTCATGCTCTAAGTCCCAGTGCAGAGGTAGCAGTTAGGAAAGCATCTGGGTTACAAGCGAAGGTGATACTTGGACTAATTTCAAAGTGTGCCCTGGAGGGGTGGGAATTTGTTCAAATTTTCTTCAAGGTGACTTTTTTTCACCCCCCCTTTCTTTGCTCTCCTTTCATCTATCTGGTCTGACTCTGGCAGGTACCATTTTTGACACTCTTTGTTAAACTTATTAACATCGTTCACCCATGGTGGCATTCCCATGAGGACCCACCTTGACTGGCCCCCCTCCAAAGTGGCTCCTGCCCTGCCACATCTGGTAGGTGGCCTCAGCTATTACTGGTATCGCCCCAATGTGCCCTTTGTCTCACCACAACTAGTGGGTAGCCTCAGTTGGTACCAGGGCACAACAGTGTTTCTGAAACAGTTGAGGTTGGAACTCGTAGCCAGCCAAACTGGAGGACCATCCTGCATGCCAACACACCAGCAGCCATTGCAGTCAAACCCACCAGCCAGCTGCACTGAGGGGCTGCCCTGCACACCAGTGTACTTGCAACAGCTGTGGCCAGGCCCCACAGCCAGGGACCAGCTTCACCTGCCAGGGCATCCACAGCAGTTGTGGATTAGATGACACAGAAAAAATATATCAGTAATTAGAAAGGCAGGATAGTAAAATAACACCCAAATTGGAAGAATACAAAACAAAACAAAACAAAAAACAAACCAATAAAGAGGATAGCATAAGGGACCTGTGAGATGCCATCAAGAAACTAACATTTGCATCATAGGGGTCCCAGGAGAAGAGAGAGAGAAAGGGACAGAAAACCTCTTTGAAGAAATAGTGGTTGAAAACGTCCCAGAAGGAAACAGACATACAAGGTTAGAAAGCAAGTAGAGTCCCAAACAAGAAAACATCATGACGCAGAATAATTAAAATGTCAAAAGTTAAATATAGAGAATCTTAAAAGCAGTGAGAGAAAAACAACTAGTTTTGTACAAGGGAACACCCATAAGTCTATCAGCTGGTTTTTCAGTAGAAACTTTGAAGGCCAGAATAGTGTCACAATATATTCATGTGATAAGAGGAGAGGAGAAAACCTACAACCTAGAATACTCCACCCAGCAAGGGTATCATACTGAATTGAAAGAGAAATCGTTTCCCAGACCAGCAAAGGCTAAAAAAGTTCATCACCACTAATCCAGCATTACAAAAGATATTGAAGGGAATTCCCTAAATGGCAAAGAAAAGACCAAAACTGGAAATAAGAAAATATACAAAAGAAAAAAAAAATCTCACTAGTAATGTCAAACATAGTATAGGTAGTAGACCAATACTTGTAAAGCCAGTATGAAAATAAAATGGCAATAAGTACATATGTATCAATAATCACTTTACGTGTAAATGAACTGAATGTGCTATTCAATAGACATAGGGTGGTTGAACGGATTAAAAAAACAAGACCTCCGCATATGCTGCCTACAGAGACTCACTTCAGACCTAAAGACACACTGACTGAAAGTGAAGACATGGAAAAAAATATTCCATGAAACTGGAAATAAAAAGAAAGCTGGGGTAATGATATTTAGATAAAATAGATTTTTAAACAAATGTTTTAACAAGAGGTATGACAACAATAAAAGAATCAATCCAAAAAGTGGATATTAACACTTGTAAACATCTATGCACCCAACATAGGAGCACCTAAATAGCAACATATATTAACACACATATGGATAGACTTGTTACCAAAGGGAAACAGGGTCCAGTGCTGCCTGTAGTGTTCAGCCAACAGACTGACACAGGGGTTGGGTCATGGAATAAGAGTTTATTACAAGGGCCCCCATTACCTGAGACGGGGGAGTTTGGGTGGAAGAAAGGAGAGGAGCCTTTATTTCAGAGCTACATACCACATGCAAAGAGAAATAACCCTGCTGCCACCCCTAGACCTGTCCTTGATCACAGCCAGAGCCCTTCTCCCTTTTAACAATACCGTCTTTTGGAGAAGACTGGAGGCTGCAGAATGATCTTCCATGCAGATCTCTGAGGCAGTAAGAAGCAAAGTCCAAAAAGGCCCAAGTGGAAAGAAGAGGGCTGCCTCTGCCCTTCCTCTGCTCACTGTCCTCTGGGCAGCAATAGCAGCTGGCATTTTAGTCCTTCAGGTGGACCTCGGTTTTCCACAGAAATAGAGGGACCGTCTCTGGTCTTCCAGCCCAATGGTCCCAGCGCTGAGCCCCCTCACTGCCGGCTGTCTGCTTACCTTCGGCTATGCCCCCAGGGCCGGGCTTGGGCCGCTGCTGTTCTAGATGGGCCTAGCTGCCTGCCTCCTGCAGACTGCAAATACCTCCCGGTTACAAACACTCCTGCTCAAAACTCTCCTTCCAAAAAGCCCTCCTTCTGTATTTATATCCTCATCAGTAATTGATGGGAGGGTCTATCTTCCCCAGTCAATCATCATCCATCACCCCTAGTTACCCACTTCCACCAGCCTACATTGTTTTTGTTCTTGTAAGTTTTAGTCCATTAGCGCTAATTATATCTACCTTGGGCAGCTCCCCCTGGCTTTCACTGTAACAGAGAGGAGATCTGGAAGGCGCCTGCCTGCTTATTTACAGCTATTCTGGGCAGCCTCCTCCTTTAGCGGCCCCTCCCTTCTTCACCCTGCTACAGACTGACTGTAATACAATAATAGTTGAAGATTTAAATACCCGGCCTACATCAATACCTAGATAATCCAGACAAAATCAACAAGAAAACATTGGTTAAGTAATTTATTGGACTAGATCAAGGGTGTCAAACTGGTGGCCCATGGGCTGCATGTGGCCCCTGAGGTAATTTTTTGTGGCCCACGATGCTCTGAAATAAAATGAAAATAGAAAAAATTGTTATGAAGAAAATAGCGCTTAGGGGAGATCAAGGCAATACCGTACACACAATTCCCTCATTAACTCTTTAACTACTGAAGACGAGTATACACGTGGCCCAGTGCCTTTCCTGGGGGCCTGTGGGTGTGTATAAACACACTGACTCAGTCCGGGAATGTTTGTATATGTGATGTGGCCTACATGAATCTTGCCTGTTGTATCAAATGACCCGTGTTTTAATTGAGTTTGACACCCCTGGACTAGATGGACTTAATACATACAGAACATTCCGTGCAAAAACAGTAGAATACACATTCTTTTCCAGTGCACATAAACATTCTCCAGGATATATCATATGTTAGGTCACAAAACAAGTCTCCATAAATTTAAAAAGTTTGAAATCACACTAAGCATCTTCTCTGACAACAATATGAATCTAGATATGAATTATAAGAGAACTATTGGAAAAAACACACATGGAGGCTGTAAAACACTCTACTAAACAACCAATGGGTCAGTGAAGAAATCAAAGAGGAAATAAAAAAAATACCTCAAGACAAATCAAAACGGAAACAATGTTTCAAAATTTATGGGACACAGCAAAAGCTTTTCCAAGGGGGAAGTTTATAGCAATAGAGGCCTACCTCAAGAAACAAGAAAAATCTCCAATAATCTAATTTTATACCAAAAGGAATTAGAAAAAAAAGAAACTAAAAAACAAAGACCAAAATTAGTAGAAGGAAGGAAATAATAAAGACAAGAGCAGAAGTAAAAAAAATTGAAACTGGAGATCTCATTTGCCCTGATTTCAAACTATACTACAAAGCTATAATAATCAAAACAGTATAGTACTGCCACAAAACCACACATAGATCTATAGAACAGAATAGACAGCCCAGAAAGAAACCCACACTTATATTAAAAAAACAAACAAACAAAAAATAACTAAATTTACAACAAAGGAGGCAAGAATACACAATGGAGAAAAGCCTACAATAAATGGTGTTTGGAAAAACTGGACCACTTTCTTATATTATATACAAAAATAAACTTAAAATGGATTAAAGACTTAAATGTAATACCTGATACCATAAAGTTCCTAAAAGAAAACATAGACAGTAAACTTTTTTATATCAGTCTTAGAAATATATTTTTAGATGTGTCTACTTGGGCAAGGGCAATAAAATAAAATATAAACAAACAGCAATACATTAGACCAAAAGTTTTTGCACAGTGAAGGGAACCACCAACAGAATGAAAAGGCAACTTACTGAATAGAGGAAGATATTTGCAAATGATATATTTGATAAGGGATTAATATCCAAAATATATAAAGAACTTACACAACTCAACATCAAAAAAACAATAGTCCAATTCAAAACTGAGCCAAAAGACTTGAATAGACACTTGTCCAAAGAAGACATGCAGATGGCAGACAGACACATGCAAAGTTGTTCAACTTCACTAGCCAACAGGGAAATGCCAGTAGAAAACACAATGATATCACCTTACACCTGTCAGAATGACTTACGGTATGAAAAAGCCAGGGAACAAGTGTTGGTGAGGACACAGAGAAAAGCGAACCCTTGTGCAGTGTTTGTGGAATTTAAATTGGTGCATTCACTATGGAAATTGGTATGGAGATTTTTCAAAAACTTAAAAATAGAATGACCATACAATTGAGTAATTCCAGTTCTAGGCATTTGTCTTAAGAAACCAAAAACTAGTTTGCAAAGATATGCACACCCTTATGTACACTGCAGCATTATTTACAAAAGCCATGATATGAAAGCAACTGAAATGTCTATCAACAGATGAATGGATAAAGAAGAGGTGATTATAGATATAGGTAGATGTAGATGTAGATAGAGATAGAGAGAGATATATATGCTATATATAATGGAATATACTCGGCCATAAAAAAAGAACGTAATCTTGCCATCCGTAACAACATAGATGGATAAAGAGGGTATAATGCTAAGTGAAATAAGTTAAAGACAAATAGTGTATCATTTCATTAATATATGGGATCGAAACTAAACACATGAATGAACAAAACAAAATAAACAGACTCATAGATACAGAGAACAAAATGATAGTTGCCAGAGGGCTAGGCAATGGGTGGAATAGACCTAAAAAGGTAAAGGGGATTAAGAGGTGCAAACATATAGTTATAACATAAATAAGTCATGGGGATATATTGTATAACATGGGGAATACAATCAATAATATTGCAATAACTGTACAACACCAGATGGTTGCTAGACTTCTCAGAGTGATGACTTCATAAGGTATATATATGTCAAATCACTATGTTATACACCTGAAACTATTATATTGTACGTGAATTATACTTTAATTAAAAAGAGACTTACATTCTAGAATAGAAAAAAAAAATGACTCATGTTCTATTTTCACAGAAGTTTGAAACTTATGTATACATGTCTTGACCCTCTGAAGACAGATTAGAATGTGCTTATTTTCCCCAGCGTTACTTTTCAATAACTAAGAGTGCCTCTCTTACTTTTTATATTTAGACAGGGGTGACTTTTTATTGATATTATAATGTTTTATTTCAAAGCTCATGAAAAACATTCCTCGAAATCTGATCTCCATGCTCATGACCACTTATTCCCTGCACACTGCAGGCAGAAGAAGCAAGCACACACCACTAGGACCAACATTGCCTACAAATGTGTCCGTACTGACTCATGGTGCATCTTTGTCCTTTTGGGCTTTTACAACAAAACTAGCATTCACAGGGAGGCTTATAAAAACAAACAGTTCTTTCTCACAGGCCTGAAAAGTCCAAGATCAAGGCACTGGCAGATTTGATGTCTGGTGTATACCCTCTTTGGGGCTGTGTCCTCAAGTGCCAGAGGGGTAAATGAACTCACTGGGGTCTTTTTTATTAGGACAACAATCACATTAATAAGGGCTTTGCCTTCATGAACTAATCACCTCCCAAAGGCCCCCACCTAAAAATATCATAATATTGGGAGTTAGATTTTAACATGAATTTGAGGAGGACAAAAGTGTTCAGTCTATAGCATGGTATAATTTTAAGGATCTAGAGATTTGTCCTCTACCTTACCCAGTCATATCTTATGCTCTTTAACATTAAAATAGATCTTTGGCAGAAGATAAAATTATTTAATGCTGTCATTAGAGATAACCTATGTAAAACAGATACCTCTGAGTGTACAAACACATTTCTCTATATTCATACTATGGTGAAAATGGCTGAAAGCACATTCCTTCAAGAAACTAGGTCTTCCCAATAGAGAAAGCTTGAGGGTAGTGAGTGCTTGAAGTGAAGCTGTAATGTTATAAAAAAGGGAAAGATACAGAAAAGCAACATTAAATATAAAATTTAAGTGTCACAAACAAGTTTAAACATGACATATATGTTACACAGTTATGCTCTGCTTAATGATGAAATGTGTTGTTAGGCCATTTAGTTATTGTAAGGAGATCATATATTGTACATACACAACCCTAGATCCTATCCTCATGGGTGGCCAACTTTTCTGTATATAATATCTACTTTTTAACTTAAAAGTGTGTCGCGATCGACTTGTCATAGGCGTAGTCTAAGGGGGAAGAAGGGGTGTGAAATGCATACTATGCTTATACACTGTGTTTCAGTATAAGGTGCATTCCAGTGAGGTATGGGTAGATAAGTAAAATATATGTTCAAAACTATTTTTTATTTTTTAAATCACTTATTAAGTTTTCGAGATATAGGCTCATGAAGAAAATAAATTTCCAGACCCAACTTTTAATAGCAGCATTCCATACATGCGGTACCTAAAA
>PVKE010040506.1:0-14564 GCA_004027555.1 Craseonycteris thonglongyai
CCCAGGAGATTTTTATAACATATCCCACCCCAGGGTTTGAACAACGATTTATGCCGAAGCCCTCACAGATGAAGTGATGGCAGGACTTGGCTGTAAAATACTCCAGAAAAACACAACCGTGGTGCAGGGAGTAGGGCAGATACATAATAATGCTGTCTGCTGTTGACGCTAAGAGATGGGAGTTCACTACACACTTGTGTGTCTGAAAAATCATACAGCACTCCAAGAAAAGGCAACCGTCTACCAGGTGACGGCACGGGACCAATGTTTTGTTTTCTGATTTTGATCATTGTCCTAGGTTCTATAAGAGAGTCCTGGCTTTTAGGAAACACATGCTAAAGTGTTTGGGGGTCCTCATTTCTGCCACTTAATTCTCAAACAGTTCAGCCAGAAAACTGTAACAGGCATGTGTATGTACAGAGAGAGCAGAGAAAGCGAATGGGGCCCATGTTCGTGTGTGGTACCGCAGGTGTAGGAACACGCTGTGTTCCTGCAATGCTCCTGTAAGCTTCCAACCATGTCAAGAGAAGTAGACAAAGGAAAGAGAAGCAGACAGACAGACAGAGCAACTCAACAGGTTACGTCTCCACTGTGCCGGACACCACGGTCGCCCAGCAGCCACACATGGGGTGAGGTTCATGTGTCAGATCCAGTTTTCCTAGCACCTGTCTGATCAGATTGGAGGTGCGTCCCATGGACCAGGGTTCTGGCCCGGGGAAGGCTCTGAGTTATGCTGCGCCAGGAGTACCAAGCCCCAGAAGGGTCGTCCCGAATTGCTAGGTTTTTGTTCTCAAAGCTGTCTTGTGACTTTAAAAATACCGATCTCACAACACTCAGAGAAGGACGGGAGGGAGGGAAGGTGAAGGAAAGAAAGGATGGGAGGGAGGGAGGGAGGAAAAGAAAACAAGAGGATGAGGACCGAGGAGTGGCCCCGGCCTGGATTCAGGAGACACCGGGGGGACAAGAAGCTGTACCAGGGGCACAAATGTCACCTCAAGGGGTCATGTCTATTTCAGGTTTCTGAAATTCCCACAGGGAGAGGTGATGCACACCAACTTTTCTTATCCTGACACACGTTGCTCTAACTCCTGTCACCAAGCCTCTGCTCCCCACAAGGACAAAGACGAAGGCAGTGGGCTCAGGAGTGGCCGAGAGGAACCAGGGGTATGGAGGAGCTGTGTGGTCTTAGGTGGATCATTCTCTCTGCGTCTGAGGTGCTGAAGTTCTGCCCGCCCCGCCTCAGGCTCAATGTCCTCATCGGTAGGACGGGCATCCTCCCACCCCCAGTGTGCGGTACAGGGCTTGGGGCCGCCGTCCCTGTCATCATTGTCATCATCATTGTCACTGTTGTGATGTGACTACCGAATACTCCTGTGAGGGTACTGCTTAGAAGACCGGTCAGGGGCACACTCACTGTACGGGTCCCCTGTCTGACCTGCGGTGTGGCCTGTTGTATGGCAGGAAGCGCTCCCAGGGGTGGTCTACTTGGGAGCGGGGACAGGCCATTCCTGAGCTCCCTCTGTGATCAGGGCAGCTAGGCGCAGGGCCAGCCCACAGCAGAGGCTAGCGACGATTTTTCTGCGAGAGAGCGCCCCCGCCCCCCAGAAACGGGCAGAGATATTTGGAAAGGAAGGGGTAAAGCTTGATTCTACATACGTCTGAATGGAAGCCACACAGACACCTAACTGTGGGGAGCGGGGCTCCTCCTGACCTTAAACTCCATCGTCATCATGACAATAACTGACAGATACCAAGCGGATGCTTTCAAGAGGCCAAGTACTGGGCCGAGGTCATTCTAGAACTGACTCGACTGAACCCTAACAACCCCCTGAGGGAAAAAGCACTGCAGTCCCCGTTTCACAGGTGAGGGCATGGAGCGCTGAGGGGTCAAGCGTAGCAAGCCACCGCTCAGGGAGGCTCGCCGCACACCTCAGCGCTCTCGTTCTTCGGCACACCACCGGTCTCCACTGCTTCACTTTGTCACACACTGTTTTGTAATCAGAAAATTACGATTTCAGGATGCCAGCATAGCTCAGCAGTTGAGCACTTGCCTCGCCATCTTTTTTTTTAAGATAATTTTTAAAAAAAGTTTTATTAATTTTTTGACAGAGGGAGAGAGATACAGAGACAGAGAGAGAACTGAACTGGGGGCACTCCCCAGCTCAGCACATGGGTCCCCACGGGCCGGGGCCGGGATTTGATCCTCAGTCCCCAGCGCTGCAAAGTGAGCGCTCAACCCACTGAGCCATCCCGGCTTCCCCATTGCCTTGCCATCTTGAGGTCTGCAGTTCAATTCCCGGCCCCGGGCCATGCCGCCTCATAGGCTGAACTGCAGTGCAACTGGTAACCACCAGGATGGCTCAGTGGGAGGCCCCCAATTGTGTTCCCGCCCTGCATGAGCCCACATCCACCTGTGTGGAATGAAATCACGTCACAACTAATGATGTACAACTATGGAGACTGCTCTGCGCCCTCCCCACTTCTCTCTCTCTCACCTCTCAAAAAATTAAAAAAAAAAGATTTCATGGGAGGGGGACCCCTTTAGCTTGGCAAGCTGGTATCAGCACAGTCAGGTCCATGGGAACCGCTTATTTAGGTAGAAATGTTCTCTCTCTTTCACACATTTGCAAGAGTGTGAAAAACCTCCCTTTCATATTGAACTGGGCTGTGTTTATATATTCCGTTCATAATTTCAGATTGTTAATTATTTGCACAACAGCTTGAAGTAGAACAGGTTCTTTCTGGTGCCCGGGCATAAAAATCTCTCTACCGCCAAATGGCCACGACATGATCCTCGCTGGTGACAGAGACTGGTGATGATAAAAACTTACTTCCTCCTACAGAGGCTGGCTCCGCCTCTGAGTGGCGGTGAGACAGATGAGTATCTGCTGCTTTGTGCACCACACAGCCCTCTCTAACACCGTGAACATCTCTGGGGGAAAGGACACTCTTGGCCAAGTTTTCAGTTATTGTTTTTACAGCAGCCTTGAGAATAGGAGCCATGAACTACCAGCCCACAGCCATGAGTGCTTGCCAGCTCACTGCCTGCAGACTTTCAATGCAAAGAGAAAACGAATGTGTTCTTTGCACAAAATAAAATGTAATGAAGATGCAGCCCTGCCTGCGAGAGACCCAAGAACCGCTCACGGGTTGGAGAAGCCCTGCTTCCAGAATGGAACCTTCAGTCACTACTTTTGTGGATCGTGAATGTTGGTGACAGAAGACTTTCTGGAGTGGATCACAAATCTAGAGCTGGAAACGGCTGCAGGTAAAAAAGGTTGCCGGATAAAACGCCCAATTATTGCACGGGACATCTTCATTCAGAAAATCAGTCATCATTCATCTGCAATTCAAATTTAATGGAGCGTTCTGTGTTTGGATTTGCTAAATCTGGCAAATCTACACAGAGGCTGTCTCATTTCTAACACCTGGGTTTCCCAGACGAGGCCATGGAGGCCCAGAGAGGGAAAGGGAGTAAAAAAAGGCAGGGTCAGGCTAGAGGTCTGACCTTGGTCTCTTTCCAGCCACTTCCCAGAAGAAATCAGACTAACCCCTTGGAGGTCATGACTCACCACAACACCTTACCTTACCTCCTTAATAAAGACATCACTTGAGGACCAAGGGCAGGAAAGGAATGAAGAACCACAGCTGAGGAATGTGACGGTTTGCCTGGGTGAGTGGACTCACCAGGTTCCACTCCCTGCTGGGAAATCAGGCAAGTGCTCAGAGCCTGTTTGCTTCCAGCAAACATGGGGAGGAAGGTACTGAGGGGCTGGCCATGCCAGGCTCCCAGTAGGCACATGGCAAGTCTTGGGTTTCTTCCTCCTTTAGAAAAGGCATTTTCTTCTTGCCACAGGATTAGAATTCCTGCAATTCCAGCCAAAGGGTCTGTGCTGGGAACAGATGCTACAAGCGTTAACACGCCTTCCATCCTGGTACACAGAGTGCAAACATGAGCATCTCTCTGGCTTTAGCCCACAGACCTGCAGGAGGCTGAGGTCCTATCGGGGGCAGGGCAGCTGCAGGGTCCACAGGGACTCACCAACAGGAAGTGAAAGAGGAGGGGGTGGGGGCAGGAGCAGGGTGTCCACCGAAACCCCCACCTGCTTCTATGTCACCAGGCAAGGTCGTGGGCCACGTGGGGTCCAGCCCTGGCTTCCCACTGACTGGCCATGTGACTTTGAGCCAAATTACTTGCCCACGACTCCTCTCAGCCTCCGAGTGATCAAGCTCAATGCTTACGATCTGTGCACCTTTCCATGTTATATGTCAATAGAAATGTTCATTTAAAAATAAGAAGTACGCTATTAGAAGTCAGGTTAATGGTTAATTAGCCACGGGGTTCATTTAAAAGCATATAATTGTTTTTACAGCAGCCTTGCAGACAGGAGTTGCAAACTACCAGCCCATAGCAGTGAGGGCTCGCCAGCTCACCGTCTGCAAAGATTAAAGTTAACTAATGTGTTCTTTGCACCAAATAGAAAGTAACTATGATGTGGCACGGCCTGTGGGAGACACAGAACTGCCCACTGGCTTCAGGGGGACATGTGGCTGGGAGGGGCAGGAGGGGGTTCCTAAGGAAATTCTCTTTCTGTTTCTTGATCTGGGTGTACACTTCCGATATGTACATATTACCATTGTACCTTAATAGCTTTGGCGGATGCCAGGATATCTCAGCGGTTGAGCACTTGCCTCACAATCGCAAGGTCCTGGGTTCGATTCCCAGCCCCAGCCTGTGCAAACCCATGTGCTGAACTGTGGTGCAACTGGTGACTGCTGGGATGGCCAAAGTTCTCACCTCCCATGGGGGAGGTCCCTGGTTCGGTTCCTGCCCCACACAGCCCCACATCCACCTGTGTGGAATGAAACCATGTCACAACTAATGATGTCCAACTATGGAGCCTGGTCTGGGCTCTCCTCCCTTCTCTCTCTCTCACCTTCTCTCAAACAATAAAATAAATCTTAAAAAAAGATAATGATTTTTTAGTGGGGGGGGGGGAAGAGTTGCACTTGGTGGTCTCAGAAGCCTGCTACCCTCTGCTATATTCAAGAGCAACTCACTGTGAAGGCTAGGGGTTCAAGGCCTGGCCTTACCACTTACCCTCCCATGACCCTAGGTCATTTTACCTTTATACACCTCTGTGTCCTCATCTGTAAAATGGGGATAGAACAGTATTTGGTCAGAGGATGAAAAGAGAAAATGGGGGTGATTGGCATCAGCACTGAGTGCAGAGTCTAGCGTGTGACAAGTGCAGTAAATGGAACTGTCTATGGCTGCTCTCTTGTCCACTGCAGGGAGTTCCCATTTCAAGTCTCCTGAGGGATCTAACGCTGGAGCTTAGGGACACCACCAGGAAGGGAAGGGCTTCCAGGGAGAGATTAGGCACCAGAGCTTTCAGCCTCCTTGGAGCTGGCAGAGGGATTAAGTCTTTCCATAAATACACTGTCTCCCTCCCATCCAAAGGAAGGAATACTCAAGGGTGGGGACACAGAACCCAAGGTGGGTGTGGCATGGGCAGGTAAGGGGTGACAGGTAAGGGGGTGCTTTCTAGAGTTAATCCAGCCCCAAACAGGGTTCTTCCTAAGCACCCCTGGGAACTAGGCAGGAAACCCCAGAGCCTGCCAGTTCAGGAGTGCCTCTGTGGGTCTCATTCTCCTCATCTGTGAGATGGGATGTACGTTCCACAAGGGCTGCACTATCTCCTAAGTGTCTTCCCCTGGCTGCCTTTCAACTCCTCTTCCAACCTCTCAGGGATTCGGTGCTGCGTAGCCAGCACCGACTTTTCTCTCCATTCGATCAGGCCTAACAGCCAGGGGCAGTCAGAGAGAAGGTCCCGCCGCCAGGTACCCGGCCCACCATGCGGCCCAGGAGAGCTGCGGGTTCCCCTCTGTAAAGAGTACAGCCCCTCAGTCCCGCTGAGCTCAGTGGGCCGGGAGAAGTCGCGCGTGCGTTCACACTGATCGCCCTTTGCGGTTGCAAACCTGCTTTGATGCCCTGGGAGCGAACGGGGCCCCTAAGTGAGGCCGTTCATAAATAATGTATTTTTAAATACTCGATAGAGGGGAAATGGTTCCTCTCAATGCCTCCTGCCCCCACCCCGGCCGGGCTCCCTTCCAGCTTTGAAGAATGGAGGTCTGGTCCCTTCCCAAGGAACTCGTGACAGCGCGGGGTGTCAGGTGGACAGTGGGGGGCCAAAGGTTCCACGCGCAGGGACACACCCCTACCCGCCCGGTGCAAGTTGCCACGCAGCCAGAAGGGGCCCAACTTTCCCCAAGCCTGCGTCTCCGCAGAAAAGTCTGAGAAGCTGGGGGGACTCGCGGGCCCGCGAGGGTCCCCCACCGTTTCCCGGGACGCCCCGCTCTCCCCAGGGCGCGCCCCTCCCGCCGCCGGGGCGTGGACGCCGCTCAGCAGGGCTGAGGCTCCCGGGAGCAGCGGCGTCTTCTGGAAGGAGTGGAGCGCGGTGGGCTGGGCAGAGCAGTCCAGGCACCGCGGGGCGCAGAGCGAGGGGCACTCACCGCTTCCTGGTGGGGGCTCACTGCGGAGCCGCGCCCGGGGCGCACGGGGCCCGCCCGGGCGCTGGTGGCAGCGGCGGCAGCCGGGCTCGGGGGGCCGCGGCGACGAGCCTGCAGGCGAGAGGAGCGGGGGTCATGGCCCGGGCCGGCCAGTGCGCTGGGGCCGCTCCGCCCGGCCGGCGATCCGTGCCCCCGCGGCGCGCACACGCCTCCCCCGCCCCCTCCCCGGCCCCCCGGGGCGGTGCTGCCTGCAGCCCCGCCCTGGGGGGCGGAGCAGGGCCGGCCCGCTGCCTGCCCGCTGCCGGCGCCCAAGCCTCCCGCCTCCCCTTACCCTGGAGGAACCCGCGGAAAGTTTGGGCCGCGGCCCGGGGCGGGGGGCTCTCCACTGCGCGCCGCTCCCCGAGTCTGGATGCCGAGCTTCCTGCGGCCGTGCAGCGCAGCCCTGGGTGGTGGCAAGAGGGGGCACCCATGTTCGAGTGCGCCTCACCGCCTGGCTGCGGAGAGGGGAGGCAAGACGTCCCTCATCTCACCATCCTCAGCCCCCAAGGCCTGTTTTGGGCTTTGGGGTCACGTTAACCGTGTGTCCCCCTCCCCGTCTGGTCGCTGGAGCTGTGGGGTTCAGGTGGCCCTCGTTATCAAAGGGCGGCTTCCCAGCCTTAGGGTCTGGCCTTTTTGCTTTCTGCTAGTGCTTTCACACCCCACTTCTGATGGGGGACGGGGACTGAGGGTGCCGCCCATGTGGGGGTGTCAGGACTTGCCTCTTGACCTTTGGGCTGGACTTCAGGGTTTTGATGACTGACTCCCAGCTGGGAGTCATTCCCCAACCCCCCTGACGTGGGTGCAGAGCCTTTTATCCACGTGGGTTTCTGAGGAGGCTCCCACCGTGAGGCAGCCTCTGCAGACACATCCAGCTTCTCAGCAGGAACAAAAGCCATCCCCTACCACGTGTGTTTTCCTGTCATTGTCACAAGCCTGTCGAACCAGCTCCATCTTACAAGCCCCAGGTCTCCACACCCCCTGCATTGTGTCATTCTGGAGAATTGGAAGGGGAAACTGAGTCACAGAGCAGGACAGTGACACTCCTTGGGTGATTGCAGGAAAGAACTGAGTTGCAGGAAGTAGTCAGCATCCTAGCTAGTTCTCTCCCCTTGCGTCATCCTTAACGATGTTGCAATCTCTTGGTTTCCCTGACTGTATCAAGGCCAGAGTGACAGGCAGAAAATGTCTTGTGTCATCCTCAAATAGAAGGACAGAGCGGGGTAGGGGCAGAGGCAGGATGTTCCTTCCACCTGTCCCCAGCCCCCATCCTTGGAGGGAAGGTGGGTGGCCGAGGGTCCTGTGTCCTTTCATCTCCTCTAAAAGTGGTGACAGAGGTGTGGGGAAGCCACTGGGAATGGTGGGCACAGCCACCCACATTCTTGTTCCAGAAGGGCGGAGAAGGCTTTCCTGGAGGCCTGGAAGCCTTGTGCAGGACGAATGCTGGGCGCTGGTGAGATCAGCCTGTCTCTGGGCCCCAGTTTCCACAAGGAGAAATGGGGACTCATTCATTTCTACAGGAGCTTTTGAGCATCTGCTCTGCAGAACCACAGTGTGCATGTGCCCAGATGTTACCACCTGCTCAGAACAGCCCTCGAGGGACAGACAGTTACGCTCTCCATTTCCCAGGAGTGGGACTTGTGGCACAGGGAGGTCACAGGTCACCCTGCCCATGAGTGGTGCATTCTGAGGTGTGCTACCCTCCCTTCTCCTGGGCTCTCCTGCCCCAAGCCAAGAGAGGAGCCACCTGTGCCAGGGGAGCTGGGCTCAACCAAATCTGGGGGAGGAGACGGGGCATTGATGAAGGAGGTCCAGCAGGATTCCTCTTCTCAACTGTATGGGGTTGAGATAAGGAATGGAAGGAATCCCGTTCTGTTAGCTTCCTATCCCTCACCCCCACCCCCACCCCCACCCAGGCCTCCGCCCCTTGAGAACAGGGAGATTTATGCCTCAATACTGGAATTTTGACATTTGGGGCTGAATCATTCTCCATCCTGGGCGCTCACTATAGGACGTTCGATAGCATCCCTGCATCAACCACCACCTCCCCAAGTTGTGACAACCAAAACCATCTCTAGACATTGTGCCCCTTGAGAGCACCTTTGCTCCTGCCAGTTGAGAATCCCTGAGTGTTCCAGTGGTCCCCAGCCCTGGCAGCATGCCAGGATCACTGGGGGAGCTAAACACATAAATAAATAAAAATGGATAAAGCAAACAGCCAGGCCCAGCTCACCCCAGGGATTCTGACCTAATTGGTCCAGGTAGGGCCCAGGCATGGGTGTGTTGTAAAAACTCCCAGGTGAGGTTCGGAGGCAGCTACCACGGAGAACCCTAAAGCTCATCAGCACACACTTGCAAGACTAGAAACTGAAGAGACAAATCAAGCCAGTGCAGTGTGTGAAGCCTGTATGGATCTTGATTTGGACAAACCAGCTATAAAAAGATGTTCGTGAGATAATAGTGGAAAACTGAACACACTCTGGGTATTAGATAATATTAGGTTTGTATTAAATGGCCCCAGGAAAATAAAAAATGTTGATAATTGTTGAAGTTAAATGGGGGGAAGCTGGGATGGCTCAGCAGGTTAAGCGCTCGCTTTGCAGCCCCGGGGACTGAGGATCGAATCCCCGCCCTAACCATGTGAACCCATATGCTGAGTTGGGGTGTGCTTCCCATGCGGGAGGTCCTTAGTTCAGTTCTCATCCTCCCCTCCCCCGTTTGGCCTCTGGCTCAAGGGGGCGAGCCTCCCACAGGGGAGGCCCCTAGCCCGGTTCCTGCCGTGCATGGCCCCACCCACCAGTGTGGAATGAAACCATGTTGAAAACTGATAATGTACAACTGTGGAGATTTCTCTGGGCCCTCCCCTTTCTCTCAGTCTCTGTAAATAAATAAATAAATAAATAATCTTAAAAAAGAAAAGAAATGGGTATGCTATTGGATTAATGATATTATTCTCTTTACTGTTATATGTGTTTGAAAATTTCCAAAATATAAGTTTTTGTTGAGAGAGAGAGAGCACCCACTTGAGTACTTCATTCTTGGCAGCCAGGTGAGATGGCCCAAGGAACGTGGCCTTGGTTTTGGGGGGTACTGGGAAGCTGGTGGTGGGGACCCTCTGGGCTCTTGGAGGATAGTTGAGCTCAGTGGGGTCACTTTGCATCAACTGCAGCAATTGAAGAGGAGGGGTTCAGCCCTAGGTAATGAGCCAGGGCAGCGCCCCACTCCTGCCTGTGGTCAGAATCAGCTGGAGCTTTGGGCGGGGCAGGTGCTGGGTGTGGGGATTCCTTAGGTGTGGGCACCGGGTGTGTGGGTGCATGTGTGTGAAGTCAGGCCCCGGACACCTGTCCAAAAAAAGCCCCCCACACCCCAGCCCACGACCCCTTGGTCTGCAGAGGTAGTAGGAGAAGAGTCATTAGAACACTTCCACCCTCCCTCTCCTCTTGGGGATCAACAGTTTGGAGAGCAGCTTCCAGTCATCGTTCAACAAGAGTTCCAGCACTTACACTCCAGGCCCTGAGACTATGGCGAGTGAACATGACGTCAATAAGACAGAGTAGGAGGCGATGCAGGGTGGGGCGGGAGCTAACATTGTAGATGCACAAGGAGAGACTCTTCGAGAAGACAGCCTTTGAGGAAGCCCCTGAAGGGGGCAGGAAAGCTGTGTGGCTACCAGGAGGAAAGTTGCTGTGGAGGTTCTGGGTTCAGGGTGCAGCCCAAGGAGGGCAGAAATGAACCAGGGTTGTAGGACAATTTGCTCCTCCTGAAATGTCCCTCCTGCCCCCATCCTTGCCCAGTAACTCATAGCTCTGACTGAGCAATGACCCCAGCCTGTCATGGGTTCATCGGTGCCATTACTGAAGGGCTGTCTCTCCACTAGTAGGTGAGGCCCAGGAGGGCAGGGACCAGGTCCCCACTGCTAGCTGTCATCCGCTCGGCACGGGGCACAGAGCCTAGCACAGTGCAGGCCCCTGTACACGAGTGCAGAATAGCTGCAGGTGTGAATGAGCAAACGTGAAAAACTGCAAGTCCTCAGAAGGTTTCCGGGGACCAAGGAACCAGACTCAATCTGAGCAAAGAAGTAGGTGCCACAGCCCATTCCCAAAGGAAGCCATCTGCCTAATGCCAAATTAGTGGAGTTGTCCCTGGGGAACTGCTGGGGACAGAACGGGTCTGCCAGGCTGCTGTGCCCAGAAATGAGGGAGAGGCTGATGCTGTCTGCACAGCCCCACTCGCTTGTGCCCCTTTCCAGTTGCCAGGAAGTGGCAGCATGGATGATGAGAGGGTAGCTACACTGGGGAGCAGAGGAAGCAAAAGGAGGGCGGGGCAGGACTGAGCCATTGCTGGCAGGCTGGTGTGGTTGCCCCGGGAACACTATGAGCCCTGCAGGACATCGGGGCAGGCCTGAGGCTCAGTGGGGGCCAAGGGCTGACTGAAGATCATCCTGGCTCAGGAGAGCCTTGCATAGGAGCGCTTAGGAGCGCTTAGGAGCCCCCAGTCCTGGCGGCTGGGTGGGAGAGTCGGGGTTCCTGCATATTGGCCTCTGAGCAGACTCTGTGTGGGTCTGAGAAGCCTTGGACTTTCCTGATCACCATGGCATGACCTTTCCCTGCCTGAGCAACACCAGCAAGTCACATGTGGCCTTGGAGGTATTTGGGCCCTGAGGGGCTTCACAAGACTTCACGGAGGGTGGAGATGGGGGCTAGGAGGGGCAAGACCTTTCCATTTACAACTCCCCAAATGTCACCAGCAGTTAAGTTCCTATTTGGGCATGTCTCTGAAATTCAGTTCTGTATCAGACAATCTTTCACTGAGCACAGTGGTAGGTTAAAGGCAGCAGCAAATTCTTCCTTCCTCTTCTCATTGAAAGGTTAGGCTTATTTCCTTCTCCTTGAATCTGTCTGTGGCTTTGCGACTGTGTAAGCAACAGAATACAACAGAGGCGATAAGCCTTAAAAAGCTCTGGTGGACCCTGCTACCCGCATCCTGGAACACTTGTTCTCAGGGAGGCTCCCTCTGGGAATCCAACCCCCCATGCTGAGAGACACCCAAACTACAGGGAGGTCCAGGTGCAGACTGCCTGCCAGAGCCCCACCTGAGCTCCGGGCCAATGCCCAGCACTGCCCGCCCAATGTGCATGAGTCAGGTTGGACATCCAGCCCAGGCAAGTCCCTATCAGGTGACAGCAGCCTCAGTCAGTGCCATGAGTTGCCCAAGAACCACCTGGCCCAGCCCAGGCAACCCACAGAATTGGGAGAAAATATAAAATGGTGGTTGTGTTAAGCCACTAAGTTTTGGGATGTTTTGTTACACAGCAAGGTATAACCGATACAAATGCCTACTACATGCCAAGCATAGACACATTCTGAGTTATTGCTTTCTTTAAGCTTCATTTAAATTTGCTGTAGTTGGGTTTATGAACTAATTCAAATAACCAAAAACACATAAAGCACGCAAAAGGTACAGCTACAATTCACCACCCAACTGTGACACACAACTTGCTATATTTGCTTGAAATGTGTTTGTTTCTTTAAGAGATTTGTTGTTTACAGATATCCAAAGGTCTGCACGTACCCCTCCTCAGTCCCATTCTCTTCCCTCCCTCCCCATCCTGACATAGGGGCTGACCCTCCTGCTGCTGGTTTGCTGTATACATGTGTTTCCATAGTCTGTAGTCTTGGCAGACTCCATAGCCACTAGCCAGCAGTAGGCACTGGTACCCCAGTTTACAGGTAAGGGAACTGGGGCTCAGAGAGGTGAATGGCCTGAACCATGACCATGTGGCTGGAAAAGGGCAGGCCTGGCCTCTCTTACCAGGACCCACCAATACAGAATGGGTAGCTCTTTCTTATTGGGGTAACTTTTGTCCACAGGTGTGCATCACAGAATTGATCACTTGTATCACAGAATTTTGGAAATGGGGCCACAGAATAACATGATAAGACTCCTGGAATTTATTCAGTGGCTGGGAGAGTGGATAAGAATGGCTTTGCCGTGGTCATTGTTGGAGCTGAGTGATGGGTACATGGGGATTGGTCGTACTATTCTCTCTCACATCTATGTTTGAAAATCCCCCAAGTAGAGGGTGCTGGGATAGCTCACCAGGTTGAGTGCTTGCCGTGCAACCTTGAGGTCTGGGGATTGAATCCTGGCCTCGGCCTGTGTAAACCCACATACTGAGTGGCAGTGCGCAACTGGTAACCGCCATGATGGCAATGAAGGTTCTCTTCTCCCATGTGGGAGGCCCCCAGTTCAGTTCCTGCCCTGTGCAGCCCCGCATCCACCTGTGTGGAATGAAACTATGTCACAACTAATGATGCACAACGATGGAGACTGCTCTGGGCCCTCCCCGCTTCTCTTTCTCTCTCCTTGTTCTGTCTCTCACTCCCTCTCCCTCTCTCGCCCCCTCACACACACACACCTTCTCTAACAATAAATAAGTCTTTAAAAAAAATGTGAGACTGATGTAAATTCACTGTACCTTCAAAAGAACCAGACAAGTCATAGCTAACATTTGTGTTGAGATTATTAGGTTCCCGGCACTATTTTAAGTACTAACTTTGCACAGCCTTCTGAGGTGGGTACTATTATTACCTCCCCGTTACAGATGAGGTGACTGAGGCCTAGAGAGGTGCTGTCACTTGCCCCAGTCTTGGGCTAGTGGGTTGCAGAGCCTGGGTTTCTACACGAATCCACACTTCAACGTATGGTGCCGATGAGCGTCAGCCTGAGAACGCAGCAATCTCCTCACAGGGGCTGCCCGTGTGTAAAAGAGACAGCAAAAAACAGCCCCAAGAAAGCCCAGACTGGCGCACACCACAGAAAAAGCAGCCAACACATTGAAAGTCACAAGAATTGATGACTGCTTCATCAAAATTAAAAAGGAAATTTCAAAAGACACCATTAAGAAAATGAAAAGCCAAGCCACAGGCCAGGAGAGAACACATTTGCAAATCATACGAAGTGACTGAGTGCATAAAGGACTCTTAAAACTCAATAACAAGAAGACAAATAACCCAATTAAAAATTTAAATTAAAACATTTAAATTAAAGAAGATTAGAGAAGAGATTTCACCAACGAGGATGTGCAAATGGTCAAGAAGTCCATGGAAAGAAGCTCAACACCATCAGTCTTTAGGGAAATGCAAATCGAAACCACAATGCGATACCACTTCGCAGGCAGAAGGGTGGCTACAATCGAAAGGAAAATAACACATGCTGGTGAGGATGTGGAGAAACTCTTACATGACTGCTGGGAATGTAAAATGAGGCAGCCACATTGGAAAACAGCTTGACAAAATCTCAAGAAGATTAACATTGATTTACCATATGTTCTAGCAATTTCAAGTCTAGGTACCTACCCAAGAGAAATGGAAAATATATGTCCCAACAAAGGCTTGTACACACATGTTCATAGCAGCTTCACTCACAAGTAGCCAAAAGGCGGAAACCACCCAAATGGCCATCAGCTGAGGAATGGAGAGACAGACATAAGAAGGACGGACGGACCGATACTTGCCGCAACATGGATGCGCCTCAAAACTGCTATGCTCAAGAAGGCACATGTTGTATGACTCCATTTATATGAAATGTCCAGAACAGACAAATCCATAGAGACAGGGAGCACACGGGTGGTTGCCAAGGGCTGGTGCAGGGAATGAGGAGGGACTGTAATTGGGCAGAGGAATCTGTAAATTTACTAAAAATTGTGGACTTATGCACTTAAAACAGGTGAATTTTATAATATGTAAGTTATACTTCATTAAAACTGTAAAACAAAACAAACTGTAAAACTACCACCAGCACCACCACCAATATCATCACCACCAGCAGCACCACCACCACCAGCACCACCAGCACCACCAGCAGCACCACCACCATCATCATCATCACCACCAGCACCACCATCACCACCATCATCACCACCACCAGCACCACCACCACCAGCACCATCAGCACCATCATCATCATCATCACCATCAGCACCACCACCAGCAGCACCACCATCATCATCATCA
>PVKE010040507.1:0-14563 GCA_004027555.1 Craseonycteris thonglongyai
GGTTCACCCAACCCAAAGCGTCAACAGTGCTAAGGTTGAGAAATCATGCTTTAAAATTGTACTTGAAAAGGAAGAAAATGAGACATTTTCATTTCAGCATCTGCTCCAGCTGCTCCAAAGTAAGTAGAATTTAACAGTTGACAGAAAATGAACAACTATACAAGCAAATACTGTACTATAACTCTAACTCAAGATTATTGACAATAGGCCTTGCCACACCAAGTTCAAATATACTGAGTTATATACAGTCAGTTAAAAGTAAAACTCAAAAGCTCTGGTTTAAATACGTTTTTCCCTTGACAGATTTTTTTTCTAATTAAATAAGCAATTTTTACTTCTAAACATTAAAATTCTATTTTCTGATAACTAGAAAATGCACTCCCTTTTTATTAAGTACTCAGCTCAGCATGTGAAATTATCAAATGTAAGTATCAACCTACTAAAATAAATTTTAAAATAAATGGCCAAGATTGATCAACAAAAATAAAAAGAATACAAATTACCTGAATCACTAGGAGTGAACAGGGAACATCACTACGGATCTTGCAGACAAGAGGGTTAAACATATAATACAAGAATATTATGAGCAGCTTTATGCCAATAAAGTTAATAACATATAAAATGGAAAAAGTCCTTGAAAAATACAATTTATGAAAACTGAAACAAAAAGGAAGAGAAAATCTGAATAGTACTATCTAAAACATACAATTCAAAACATTTCCACAAAGAAAACTCCAGACCCAGACAGCTTCACTGATAAATTCTTTCAAATAGTTAAGGAAGAAATAACGTCAATTTGAAAATTAATAATCAAACAAATAGACCAGTACCGGGTTCCATTTCACCAGCCCTGTTGAATCGCACGAAAGCTCACCCTTCCCATGCAGAGGGCTCACACTGTCTTTGTTCTCCAGTTTATCCTTTGAAAGGGAGGAACCAGTGGATAAGATTAAAAATATTTTTGCAAGATTCATTTATATGTGTGCAGTTGGAACCCGTTAAATCTTGGTACGCCTTATCTGGCTGTTAGTGCCCTTCCCCTGGTCTAATTTTCTACTTTACCCCATATGCACTCTCTGGAATGGTCAGGGCCATTTCTTCAGGTCCCACCAGTAAACCTTGCTCACTCTTACATGTCTTCCGAGTTTGCCCTAATCCTCTCCGTCCTTCTCAACACACCTAAAATCCAAGTCTCCTCCATCTTCACATGAGCTAGGTCTCACCCGTCTCAGAACTCCTTCTAAACTTTTACTTGGAATTTTGCAATTGGACACTAATGATTCTACCTCAGTGGGATTCTTTTCTTTCCTTGAGTGGAATGTCACTTCCCTTCAGCTGTTGTTTCCTGGCTTCAAGTCCCTTCATGATTCTCTATGACCAACAGGATAATGATCAAGTTCATAGCTGGCCTGACCTCTCTTCTAGCCTCAGCTCTCCCCACTCCCCCACATTCAGGACATGCCCAACTCCTCAACATACCCAAGCAGCAGCCTCTGCCATGACTCCTGCTTTTGTACATCTGACCAAGGGCCTGGGCTGTCCTCTCCTGGACACTCTGACCCCTGTCTCCCTGCTCATCCTTCAAGACTCAGATCAAAGGTAACTGCCTCCCCAGGGAATCCCTCTCTGAAATAACCCCCTTCCATGTTTTTTCCTCAGAGGAAATTATTCTACAGAACCTTGAACTTACTTCTATTATAATTGCTTATCTGCCCCTCTGAAGTGACTGTGGGGATCTGAGGACAGGACTGGATCTTGTTTATTTATTCATTGTTTGCTTTGAGACTTAGCACATCTGAGCAGGCCTCTGAATGCTGGCTGAGTGAGCACCTGTCATATATTTCCCTGAGATCCTTCATGGTAATGGGCACGTAGCAGAGAGTGGCACATGCTACTGGCATGGCACTGTACTAGGTACTCATTTAACCCAACTGCACAAGATGAGAATGGAAAATAAAAAGAATACAAATTACCTTCGTTACCTTTGAATCCTCAGGGCCACAATGAATTTCACTGAAACAGTGCTTCACTCCAAGCTTTCCTGAACTTCAAACTCTGACAAGAAGGAAGCATTTTTGACCAGAGAGAGAATATTTTACAATATCAAAAGAAAAAAGCTAATGCAAAAAGAGTAATGAGATATCAAAACTGCTTTTTACGTTGTTTGTGCCTGTATGCCTTTAGCAATAAAATTACTTCTAAAGTGACTTCAAGCCCTTCTGTTACTCTATGAAAATCTGTGCTAAAAGTATTAATAACATCAAAAAGCAATAATTAAGGTCATTGGCCCTCTTTAATATATTTTATCACAGTTTTTAATAAATATAATTTTATATACCTTGAAGTCTATACATTTATAATGTAGATAGACTTTAATGAACTACATTTTAGGGAAGCTGAAATGGTTCAGCGAGTTGAGTGCTCACATTGCAGCCCCGGGGTCCGAGGATCGAGTCCCAGTCCTGACCCTGGCCCATGCAGAACCATATGTTGAACTGGGTTGTGCTTCCCATACCAGTTCACTTCCCAATGGGGTGAGCTTCCCATGTGGGAGGCCCTGGCTCTTTAGGGGTACCTCCCAAGAGGGAGACCCCCTGCCTGGTTCCCACCCTGTGAGGCCCCACGCCCACGTGTTGGAATGAAACTATGTGGGAAAGTGACAAAGTGCAACTCTGGAGACTGCTCTTTGCTCTCTGTCTCTGTCAAAAACAATAAAATAAATCTCTAACCAAAAATAAATAAAATAAAGTACATTTTATATGATCAACCCTATCCTTTTAACAAATATTATATTTACGAAGCACCTACAATACATTAATTATCATTTGGATGAACATTGAGCTACAACAATGAATAAAGCAATCTTTGTTCTTCACAAATTTGGTATATGATCAGAAAAGAAGGCATATGAAGAACACAAACAAGCCAGCTAATACCAACAGAAAAATCACGTTAAAATGATTAAATGAATGATACTGGCTTACCAATACAGTAGAAGCTCTCTTACCAATGTTCACCTAATGGACCCACCAAACTAGCCCATATTCTCTATTTTTTTTGTAAACCACACTGACCACGGTCCATAGAACTTGGCCCTCAGAGCTATTCTCAGGACATCTCTAGACAACTTCTGCCACCAGCTGAATTGTGTACCTAAGAAGAGTCAGTGGTGATTGTTCCTAAATCTGTTTATGTCAGTTGATCTTGTTACTATAATTATGAATTTTAATCTAGTATTACACTCACTAATAAAATGTGAGTGCCAAAAGAAGGACTTTATTTCTTTGTAAAGCAAGTTCATTGTTTTCAAAAATCTTAACAAAGAGGAGTCACTTGGAAAGATGGTTGCTAAAAAAAAGTACGGGTAAGGGGACAGGGGTAGGCGATATAAAAGGATTATGCACACAGATTGGTTCCCAAAGCCTTGAGTTCCCATTCTATTTTGAAAGAATCTGAAACTGGATGTCAGAAGCCAATGAACTGGGGAAGCCGGGATGGCTCAGTGGGTTAGGCGCTCACTATGCAGCCCTGGGGACCAAGGATCGAATCCCAGCCCCGGCCCGTTTGGACCCATGTGCTGAACTGGGGAGAGCCCCCAGCTCAGTTCTCACCGGGGCGAGACCCCGGCCCAGTTCCTGCCCTGTGCAGCCCTGCCCACCTGTGGAATGCAACTATGTGGAAAAACCGATGATGTGTAACTATGGAGACTGTTCTGGGCCCTCCCCCTTCTCTCTGTTATCTCTCTCTCTGTCAAAAACAATAAATAAATCTTAAAAAAAAAAAAAAAGAAGCCAATGAATTTTGGCTGTGATTTATACATAAGAAAGACTTCAAGGAATTCCAATCAAGACTCACACATCAAAGAGCGAAGACGTGGAGTCTACAACAAAATCCTGCTGAGTTAATGTTTAACGTTAAATGTTTAAGACACAGATGTGGCATTTTTATGACTCACCACTTTGCCACTGTCAATAAACTAAGTGCTTGACCCTGGATGCTGCAGATAAGAATCCGCTTGAAGAAACCCTTAGAGGGGTCAAGTGGTTTGGGCAGCAGCTTTTTCTGGAGCAAAAATATACTAATTACTTCCCGTTTGTCACAAATAGTGTTCTGTGCAATTGGGCTATGAGGTTTATTCAAAATTTCAGTCTGCATGGGACATTTGAGGGAGCGCTCTCCAAGACCAAGGGTGGGCAGTAACGAGACCCTTACGCTCAGAGGGGAGGGAGGGTAGCACAATCTGAGAATGCCTGCGGCCCACCTATGCACCAGGATAGCATTCCTTTGTCTCCAAGTGCATCTGAATTCTTGAGAGAACTTCCAGAACCAAGTGCTGTATGCATGGGTCCTCAGTGTTTCCTGTTGAGTCTGGCCTCTGAACGTGGCCTGGACCCTGTGTGTGGGGTAAGGAAAGGCTGTGTGCAACAGGCAGCTCTAAGGAGAAGAGGGCAGGAGAAGCCAAAGCTGGGAGCACCCCTCCTCCAGGCTCCTTGGAGAAAGGCCAGGTGCCCTGTTGGCAGGCACGTCAAGATGCCAGCATTCAACACAATGACAAACGATGACTATGATGCTCGCTTCATGAGACCAAACAGTGTTCAAACAATTAGGGAGCTGTTTTCTTGTGTTTTCAAGCACAACAGTACCCTTTCATTACTTTTTTCTAAATTACACCTATTTCGATCTGTGAAAGTCCAAAGAAATAGCTTCATCAAATGCTTTTATTTTGTAGCAAACTGAGATTAAGAAGAGAAAGTGATTTGCCCAAGGTTACATAGCAAGTTAGTGGAACTGCCCTGCTTTGCTGTAGTTTCCTGGCCCCAGCAACCAGCAGTACCAGCTTGCTAAAACACAGAAACTCAGGCCCTGCCTAGGCCCACTGAATCAGAAACTACGGTTGCAACAAGATCACAGATGATCTATATGCACATTATAGCTAAAGAGGAACTGCTCTAAACCAGTTTTTTCGTGCTAGTTTGTGAAGTGTTTGACTGCATTTAAGTCATAATCCTCATAAAAACTTCCTTACCACACAATGGATCAAAACAATCACTTAGATGGGCACATAATACGATGCATGAATGATGTGAGGTGGACTTGTACATCTGTAAACTGTCTAATTGTTACCAACCAATGTAACCTCATCAAATTTAACAATAAATTAAAAAAAAAAAAATGAAAAAAAAAGAAAAGAAAAAAAAAACCAACAACAATCACTTAGCTGTTTTGCTGTATCTGATCATTTCACATGCAATTTTCACTAAAAATTACAGGCAGCTAATGAAACAAAATCATCATTTCTCTTTGGATACGAGTACATGACCCATATTAAAGCAGGATGGATATTCCACAAGTGCCTTATAAGAGGTTATTGCATTGAATCCATTTAGTTGCTATGTCTTCAGGCCAATGAACAAGGTAACCATCAAAATTCTGTTAGGCAACGTGAGTTTGCATCAGGTAAAACCAGAGCAACACTGAGAATTTGTGTGTGCGTATGTGCGCAACATGCACAATGACCAAATGTGGATCTCTTCAGCTGGTGAAATAATTAGTTTCATCGCACTCATTTAGGTGTTGTGCTGCATACACACAATACAGCAACATCTTTCCATTGTGCAAAACAACTAAAGTTACTGAGTAGTCAGACACACTGCAAACATCAACTGGCTCATTGCATTTACATGAACCACCCAGAATAGGCATATCCATAGAAAGGAGATTACTGGTTGCTAGGGGCTGGGGGAAGGGGGAATGGGGAGTGACTTCCAATGGGGCCAGGGTTTCTTTTGGGGGCAGTGAGGATGTTAGATAGTGGTAGTGGTTGCACAAGTCTGAATATACTAAAAATCACTGACTTCATACACGTAAACGTGTGAAGTATAAGAGTATGTGACTTATACGTAGATAAAGCCACAACAAAGTTAATTGGCTCAACAATGAAAAAAGTTTTAAGATGCACTGGAAGATCAACTGGACACAACACCACTGCTCACTATTTTATTTTTCAACTTAAAGATTTTGAATACCTTAATATTTGAGTGTGAAGGGGCTTTTATTTCCACAAACCTCCCCCATTTTACCAGGAAATTAACTGATATCAGGTTAAGGAAGTGACGCATATAAAAACCAAAGGTCCAACTCAATGGACCAATGGTCAGAATTTTCCCAGCATTACATCATTTCAGTTAAAACATTCATAGGACATGTTCAGTAATTAAATACATCTGGAAAACTAAAACCAGTTCATGGTCCTGCCGAGCATTTACTCAGGATCTATCAAAGGAAATCAGTGTTTCCTTTTTCGCATGAAGGAAACTTATTAAAAGTAAAAACTAAAAACCAGGATCCTGCCAGAACCAGTGAGGTATGCACAAATTAACATAAATTGGCAATTGAAGTGCAGAACCAACCATTGTCTAAGACACAAAGTACTTCCTTGAGAACAGGCCTCTGGTTTGGGCATTTGCTTCATGAGAACTTTCACACCTAGTGAAAAAGAGAACTCTCACTGAAGTCCAGGGTATTGTGAAAGCCATTCTCAAGAAGGTGTCTCCGCCCTCGGGGCTCAGTTTCTAGCCAGTACAAATCCTCAACGCTGTACTTTTGTGTAACTTCAGCATCTTTGCCCCAAGAATTGCCCAAATAGTTACAGGGCGAGGGGCAGCCCTGACTTTTGTGGATGCACCTCATTTAAAAGGGAGTGGTGAGCGATGTGACTACATTAGGAGAAGTAGGAACAAGACATACAGGTCCCACAGTTCTGCCCTTTCTAGAAGGCTTTTTACTTTGGCCCGCTCCTAACTTTCTGGTAAGAAAGTTTCCTGTTGGATCCGGGACCTTCTATTTCCTTTCAAATTGTGGTCACCTAGTAAATGTTTAAAATATGAAACGATAAAATTATAGGTCCTTGCTCTTCCGTGTATCGTACCCGCCTTATCCCGAATCACAATTGCAATTGGCACGGAGGGAATGGAGGGTGGAGGTAAATGGGCAGGCTTGGCACAGGGTGGCGCGGAATTCCTTAGCCCTTTCCACGAAGCGGCAAAGGCTAACCCCACTGACTTCCTCCTTACGAGTGCTGCGGAGGGGCTCTTTGGTCGGTGGCTTTGGGGCGCTGGTGGCTGGAGTCTGTCTGCCACTTGAGGATCACAGAGAAGGGAGAGAACACCGGTTCCCCAGCACAGAACTCAGACATATCCGGGGCGGAGCGGCAATGGGTTGATCTCCACTGCGCTCTACGAGTGTCCTTCCGATACTGGTGGCAGCGTTTAGGGGTGTTGGGAGGTGACAGAAAGAAGCCCTGGGCCAGGTTGGAGATTTTCAACCTCTGGAGCTGGGGTTTCCACGTTACTAGCCGGTCCTGCAGCTGCACTGGTACCCGCTTGTCACACCGTCTCCACCTGTGCTCGGGTTCGCATTTGGATAGTTGGAACAGGGGACAAAGACAAGAAACCCCCTGTCCCATTCTGTCCCTCTCCCCTCCCACCTTCCTGGTGTCAAGGCTCCTAGTTCTTCAATGGGGTCTTCTGAGGGACTTGGGGAGCGGGGCGTTTGTGTCATGTGGGTGTAAGGCCACTGGGACCACCGCAGGGGGGGACCCGAGCCGACTCGGCGCTGGGAGCGTGGGCCACAGGGAAGAAGGTCCCGGGAAATGGGCCCGCAGCGACCCTCTCCCAACCCCTCCCCGTAAAGGACGCGCCGTCCGCTCCGGCGGCAACCCTCCCGGGCACCCCGCTCTTCCCGTCGGCAAGCCCCACGCGCGCGGGGCCACCCCCGGGGGGCCGGCACGGGCACCTGGGCGTTCGGGAGGCCAGCGCCGCGCCCCTCGCACTTGCAGCCCCCGCCGGGCCTCGAGGCGGAGGTGCCGCAGGAGGCCCCACCTGGGCGGGCGCGGGGCCCGAGCGCTCGCTTACCCATGGCTGGTGACAGGCGGGGGGCGCGGGCTCCCCGGGGACGGCCGCTCCGGTGGCACCGGTTCGCAGGTGGGGCAGGCACGTGCGCGGGCCGGGCTCCGGGCGGGCTGCGCGGGGCTGCGGGGCTGGCAGCGGGCTCCCGGCTCCTGGCTCGCGGGCCGGGGTGGGAGCGCGGCGCGGCTCCGCCTGCACTGGGGGCCGGCCGCCGAGAGGGGCCCTGACGTCAGCGCCGGGGGCTTTGTACGCCCGCCCGAGGGCCCGGGCCCGCTGCCGGCGCGTGGCAGCGGCGGGCCGAGCTCGCGGCTTTCCCGGGGACCCCCCCGCCCCCAGAGAGCTCCCAGGGGTGCGGAAACCAGGAAAGACCGCGGGGGGAGAGCGGCAGAGGGGAGTGGGCTGCCTGGGTCTCGGAAAAGAGAACTCCTTCAGCTGCAGCGGCTTTGCCGTCATGCCCATCACCCATTGTGCAGATGCAGAAACTGAGGCCCGGACACTGCCCCCAAGGACGCCCAGTGTTTGCCAGTGTTGCCGCAACCCACAGTCCCGGATCCTTTTGTTCACATATGGGCTTCAGGCGGTCGCTGCATTCAGCAGGTCTCAGCCTGCTTGCACGTTAGAATAAGGAGGGGAGCTGTTGAACCCCGATTCCCTCAGGGCCTTGTGCCCCAAAGTTGCCCAGGTGATCCCAGTGCGCCGCCAAGGTTGCCAACACGGACTGGAGGTACTTGTGGGTAACTAATGACTTCGAAGGGCACCGGCAGCCCTTTCCAGCTTGGGGTGGTGACAGATGTGCTGGTGTCCGGGGGCCCCCGGGCCCCCAGGCCCCCGGGCCGCCCACCCCTGGCAGGCAATGGGAGGCGGTGCAGACTAGCCCTCCTCCCACAGCTCCGACCTCGTGCTTGAGCCTGGGTGGGAGTGAATTAATGGTTTACCCGTGTCTGGGGTTTAAATTCCTTCTGTCTCCTTAGAGAAGAATTTTCCTGCCTCTGAAGGTATTAGAATAGCTCTGAGACCCTGCAGTTTTTCTATGACTCATGCTTTCTGAGGCATTTCTGAGCTCCACAGTCCCCCTTGATAATTTACGTTGTGCTTCTTCATTGTTTTCAAAATACACCGTGTTATTTGAACCGAGGGTTACATAAACAGTAACAGTACGTTGTACACTTAAGGGACATTTAAGCCCAAAGACGCTTCAGGACTAAGAAAGGGTGGAGGAGGCAAACATTTCATCTACCGAAATTTATAGGATTAGGAAAGATTTTATCAAGGCAGAGCTCGAGAAAGCCTAATAATATTTTGCATAAAAGGACAGAGATTTGTGCTAGGCGGATCACTGACTCATTTTCACAATCCCCGGGGAATAGCCATTCCTAACCGATCTTCAATGCAGTAATAAAACAGCAGGGGGCTTATAGGTTTAACTTTATGTCCCCCCGTTACAGAAAAGCAGTCCATTTAAATGAGGTCTGAATGCACAGGTATGCAGTAATCCAACTACAGGTGGCAGTGACGGGGATGGCCAGCATAAGGTGGTGACAAAGGGGAAAGTGCATGGGGGCAAGAAAGAATTTATTGTAAATCCTGGGTTAGGGAAGGGCGTTTGGTTTGGTTGGTTCCTACATCCTGGGAAGCCCCTAGAAGACAGTGAAAACAACAGACTGACTGAGGCATGAGCATCTGAAATAGTATTTGGGCAAGATCTGACCTCACTCAGCTACTATTGAAGCAAGAACGCGAAGGTTTTGTGCACTGAGATGAAAGTAAACCCTTTGGTCCGCTTTCTGTCATTCCCTAGAAGTCTCAGGGTTTTTTTTAACCAAAGAAAAGAACTAACAGCTGTCCAAACATTGGTGCTAGTCACAATGGGATGCTGTGATAAAAACCCAAGGTAGAGCAGGTGTGTACACAATGTCAAAGGAAAGCCACATTTTAATAGAAACTTTTACTCACTTTGGAAATGTCATGGACTGATTTCAACAAGCAACTGTCCCCAAAACCCTTAAGAAAAACAAAACAACAGTTGGGAAATTAGCAAGGCTACCGCACACAGGGTGCAGAAGAGACCTAATATGCATATTTCACTGTTCATCAAAGAAATGCTATCTGAAAACAATAAACCACTTTTTCTCATGTTAAATAACTAAAACCTTTTAAAAACCAAGCAAGACTACCTTGCAGATGGTCAGTAAATTAGTAGAGCCTTTCTGGAAAGCTATTTGGCAGTATAATCAAGAGACAAAAGTATTCATAGTCTCTGACCTAATAATCCTGCTTCTGGGACTCTCTCCTAACTAAACAATGACTGTTTCAGTAAAAATTAATGTAAAAAGATGTTTATCGCAGAGCAAGATGTAATTGCAAACAAAACAAAAAGGAAAGCAACAGCTGTTCAATGGAAGGGAAGTCATATCAATTGTTGACCTAGCTCCATGGTTCTCAGCTGTGAATAATTGTGTCCCCCAGGAGACACTTGGCACTATCTGGAGACAGTTTACGTTGTCACATCTGGGGAGGGGGTACTGCTGGCACCTGGTTGGTGGAGGCCACAGATGTTGCTAAACATCTTGCACCGCACAGGAGGGTCCCACTGCAGCAAAGATTTCTGATCAACCTCACCCAAATGTGAACAGAGCTGAGACTGGGCAACTTTAATCTATACGATTATATATCATGCAGAATAAAAAGCTGGATGAACAATACAATCCCAGTCGTATTTATGTATGTACGAGGTCTCACAACTAAGTTCAAAAACTCATCCTAGAAAAAAGTGCTACATACCTCATGGCTGAATATCACTACAGCCACCTTTGAAGTACTGCCCTTGGGAAGCTATGCACTGAAGCCAGCGCCTAGTCCACCCTTCAAAGCAATTTTAGAACTCTGCTTCTGGAATGTCCAACAGAGCCATTGTTGTATTCTTCTCGATGTCCTGAACGTCATCAAAATGTCTTCCTTCCAATATTTCCTTTATCTTCAGGTAAAGAAAAAATCACTGAGGACCAAATCAGGTGAGTAGGGAAAAGGGTGTTCCAGTACAGTTATTTCTTCAGTGGCTGAAAACTGTTTCACAGATAGTGCCCTGTGAGCTGGTGCATTGTCATGATGCAAGAGTCATGAGTTATTGGTGAAAAGTTCAGGTCATTTTCATCTAACTTTTTCACACAGCCTTTTCAACATTTTCAGATAGTAAACTTGCTTGACTATTTGTCCAGTTGGTACAAATTCATAATGAACAATCCCTCTGATATTAAAAAAGATTAGCAACATTGTTTTGACTCGATTTGGACTGATGAAACTTTTCTGGTTGTTGAGAATTGGGTGATTTCCATTGTGCACTTTTTTTGTTTTCGTTTTTGTTTTTGACAGAGACAGAGACAGAGAGAAGGGGGAGGGCCCAGAACAGTCTCCATAGTTGCACATCATTGGTTTTTCCACATAGTTTCATTCCACAGGTGGGCACAAGGCGGTGCAGGGCAGGAACTGGGCTGGGGTCTCACCCAGTGAGAACCGAACTGGGGGCACTCCCCAGTTCAGCATATGGGTCCACACAGGCCAGGGCCAGGATTCAATCCTCGGTCCCCAGGGCTGCAAAGTGAGCACTTAACCCACTGAGCCATCCCGGCTTCCCCTCCATTGTGCACTTTGATGCTTTGTTTCATGGTCATATTGGTATACCCATGTTTCATCATGGCCCAAACCATCGTCTTGCCTCTCCAAAAGGTCTTGGCAAACTTTGACTCTCCTTTGCTTTGTTCATTGGTGAGCTCCTTAGGGACCATTTTTTGGCCATACCTTTCTCATGGCAAGAGTTTCAGTTAAGGTTTTCCTAACTGTTTCTCTATCAATGTTTAATTGGTCTGCTATTCTTCTCACAGTCAACCAACAATTTTGCTGCACAATTCGATGAATTTTTGCAATATTTTCATCAGTTCTGCTCATTATTGTCCACCCTGACCTCTCTTCATCAGTGATGCTTTCTCTCCCCTCAGAAAAACATTTAATACATTTGTACACTTCCATTTTCTTTATAGCATTATCACCATAAACTTGGACTAACATGTCTCTGAGTTTACTTCCACTGCTGCCGAGTTTAATAAGAAATTTAATGTTTGCTCCTTACTCTAATTCAAGCTCCAACATTCTTGCGATGAACATGCAACAAAATTAATGAACGCCACTCAGCAAGACACTGCCACACATCGACATGAACACAGCTGTGAGACACTGATATACCAAGGTCATGAAACCTTACTGAGTTGTTTGTACAGTGTTGCCAACATAAGCACATGGTGGCAAGTTTGTGAACTTAACACACACACACACACACACACACACACACACACACACTATGCTAGAGATTGTGGGGAGTAAGAAATTTACTCTTTCCTCCTAGGTTCTTTCGGCTGGTCTAATAATGAAATCAACATGAGACAGATTAACAAGAACAAGATAATCCCATTTAATTACATACAAATGCATGGGAATCCCCTTGTACATGAGAGAGTCAGAGACTTCTTGTGAACAAGAGGTTCAGAGACAGCAAGTCTGAGTTATATAAGACATTCTGAACTAGGGATGAGGTAAGTTGCCTTGGGGGCTTCAAAGGGTCATTGCAAAATGATTTTTAAAAAGCAGATGCTTAGTAAATAGAAGTTGGCCCTGCCATACAGGTGGGTCATAAAAAGTTACTTCTGTTGATAATTGTTATTATGGGCAAGGCCCCTAACTTAAATTTTTTGAGTGAGAGGTAAAAGTTTCTCATGAGCCTGCAGCATCTTGATTCCCTTTGACTCAAAATATTTCACATGCCAAAGTGACATATCTTCGGGAGGCCTGTTTTGAATCCCTACAGACTATTATTAATACTTATTCACCAAACATGTATCTTCTAACTGGCCACACAGCTAGAATACCGGTAGATTTCCCAGATTTCTTAGCAGTTGGGTGGGGCTAAGTGTGTGCTTCTGGGATTGAGGCTACCAGTTGGGAGAAGAGGGCTGGAAGGCTGTTTTTCATCAAGCCCTACTATTCCATTTAATAGTTTTCACATATATGTGTTATTTATAGATATTGATATATTGAAATAAAGCACCTGTGTCCATTGGGTGTGTAGGTCTATGCATTCTGGGCTCCTGAGACTTTACGTGCAGAATACTCTATCTATAAAATGGGTATAATGACAGTTCCTACCTCATGTAGTTGTAGGAATTAAAGGACATAAGATTAGTAAGGAACTCAGCATTTGGGGGTTCAATAAATTGTAGCTATTGATGTGGATGTTGTTGCTAGTGATGCTGTCATTCTTAGCTCTGCCTTTTACCCTAGGGAGTCTGAAGGGTTGCCACAGTCCCCAGAAAGCAGCTTTGGAATGAGGGCATTCTGAGATTTTGCAGTAAAAAAGGGAAGGGAATATCTGGTCCACACTTTTGCCTTATTTTCTTTCAAGCAGGCAGAGGAGCCCTGACTTGGCTCTGATCCATTCTACAGCCTGGAAGGAAATTGTTGACTTCCACTCTTCTATTATACTGTGTTTTTTGTTTATTTACTTATCAGTGAGGAATGGGGGTCAGATAGCCTTGAATTGTAAACAAATAGAAAGTAGCCTAATGTAGGAAGCAACAGGAAATTAACAAAATAACTTTCCTATAAAGTTGAATAGTTCATCATTTAATCAGAAAAAAATAACAATTTGAGTTACATTCACACGTTTTATGACTGACTGTAAATACCCCCGAAAGCCAAAGATTATTCTCATCTTAAGAGTGAATCTAGATGGTTTTCTAAATGCCTCCATTTACCTTGACATTAGAAATGTCAACCATCCTGAAAGTAGGCAAGTTTAACAGAAGAAGGGCAGGCAGAAAGTGCAATGTATGTAGAGCTGTACAAGTCAGCGCCTGCCCCAGGGCAGCAGAGGGTAGGGGTTGCAGCAGAGAAGGCATAAAGGAAGAACTGTTCAGATCTTGGACAGGAAGCTGAGATAAGGATTAATGCACCTCCGAAGTGATCAATTTTGCCTTCTTTTACATTTTACCATGTTTGACTTGAGGATGGAAGAGAAGATAGGATTTTTGCCTGCCAAATGTTTAAGCACCTAATGTCCCCCTGGGAACTTGGTGACTGTTAAGTGGCTTTTTTGGACACCTGCAGGCATTGGATGGAGGTGTCCCTTCCCTCTGAGCCCCTTGTCCTCTCCCGAGGACCTTCCTGAGCATCTGGGGTGAGGACCCTAGATTCACTCACACTTTCCCTATTAGCTTATGGTGTCCTGATCTTCCCCATGTTTCCTTTGATTGGGAAACTGAGTCTTAGAGATATTAGGTCATGTGTCCCGGGTCATACACTGAGTACATGGCAAATCTAGACTTAGATTTGAGCCCTGGTCTACCCATATCCAAGCTCTGTCCACTCCACCATGTTACCATCTGTACAAAATATTTCGTGATTGCAAGCTCTCTGCTCTAGTCTATAAGGAGTACGTGCAATGCCTCAGCCAGGGGTCTGTTCTGGGTTCTGCTTTCAGAATCGGTGTCCAGTTCAGCTGGGGCTTAGAGACCGGGGGCATGGCTACATCCTATCGTGGGGGCATGGCTACATCCTATCGTGGGTCCATAGAGT
Source organism: Craseonycteris thonglongyai (assembly GCA_004027555.1). Taxonomy (NCBI): domain Eukaryota; kingdom Metazoa; phylum Chordata; class Mammalia; order Chiroptera; family Craseonycteridae; genus Craseonycteris; species Craseonycteris thonglongyai. The sequence goes on from PVKE010040507.1 coordinate 14,529, forward strand.
TGCAGGCTTGAAATGAGCAGGATGCCGGTAAAATA
>PVKE010040508.1:0-14567 GCA_004027555.1 Craseonycteris thonglongyai
AGGATCGAATCCCGGCTCCGGCCCAGGCAGGACCCACGTGCTGAACTGGGGAGTTCCCACAGTTCGGTTCTCTAACTGTCTCTGTCTCTGTCTCTCTCTCTATCTGTCAAAAAGTAAAATAGAAATAACTATGCACTGAAGACAAAAAGATAATTTCTCTCTATAAATGTGAAAAAGAAAAAAAAAAAAAAAAAAAAAAAAAAAAAAAAAAAAAAAAAAAAAAAAAAAAAAAAGTTACTCCAAGTCTATTTTGTTCGTTCTTGATATTTGGGATTGAATTAAATGTTTTTAATATTCTTAATAACGTGTTGCTTATTTTAACATTTTGGATTTTATTACAACATTATTGTAAGTTAAAATTGAATGCATTATTCTAATTTCTACTAGTCTGTGTATTATTAGAGAGATACATTTTAATAGGTCTAATTTCCAGACATCAAAATCTGAAATAAGGAGAATTAACACAATATTTTGAAGATTCTTCTAACTTCTATCAAAAGATTGACAAATGAGAAAATAACATGGAGAGGTTACTTTTATTAAGGTTTTCTGTAAAGGTTGACTGAAGTAATTATGTATATTAATATATTTTCAATATACTATGCATCCATAATTGTCAACTATAAAATCATAAAATAGCTTAAGAATCCTATCCTGAGTAGATATAAAACTGAATTTTCCTATTTTTCTGAAATCATCCTAGATGATGGAGGAATCAGAAATGTGCACAGTTCCTGGTGGTTTGGCCAGAGTGAAGAAACAATTCGAGAAAGACAAAATTGCTTCTTCATATAATGCCTTTTCTCAGCACCAATACCAGCACCGGAACAGATCTGAGCAGGTAATATATACTACTGTAGTGAGTGGATAAATCTCACATGGTCGAACGCCTCTCATTTCAGCACCAATGTAGGAATTGCCCCTACTACCTCCTGCCTCTTTACTGGTACATTTCTTTTCATTCCTCATTAACAAAAACGGTAAATTTTAAATGTTTTAGAAAAACATTTTTAAAGCTTATCAATGTATTGATCTACTTAGAGCATTTTGCCACATTTCTTGGGAACCATGTTGGAATTTCTTTTTCTCTCAATATCTAATATTTAAACATAGAGGAAAATTAAATTGCCTAGGTTAATCAACAGGAAAGTAGAAATGTTAGAACATTGAACCTGTGTTTCTAGGTCATAATTCGTGGTAAACTGTGGCTGGTTGTTGACATAAATTAAATTTGAAGAATTATTCATCTATTTATTGTGGTGAGTTTTCCATTTTCTTTAAAAAAAAGCATCAGAAATTCAGTAGTGGAGCCGAGATGTTATATCTTATATAAAAGATTTCTTTCCTCATATTCTTCTTCCATTATCATGTATCACCAAATATTGTCATGCATTATAATGATTTTGGAATGTGAGAATCTAAGTAATAAAACTCATTAGACTGAGCTTGACACTTTGAAAAATAGTAGTTGTATTGTAAACAGCAGCACTTAGGCCCATGTTTTTCATTAGGAAGAAAGTAACTGATGTATCTCTGAAATTTTGGAGTAGACAATAAAGTGGGTGGTTTGTTTGTTTTTTCTTCTTTCTTTTCTTCCTTTCCTTTCTTCCTTCCTTCCTTCCTTCCTTCCTTCCTTCCTTCCTTCCTTCTTTCTGTCATCATTCTTTCTCTTTTTTTTTTAGAAAACTCTAGAACAGGGGTATCCAATTTTTTAGCTTCCCTGAGCCACACTGGAGAATTGTCTTGGGCCACACATAAAATACACTAAAACTAACAGTATCTGTTGGCGTAAAAGAAAAATCACCAAATAATATCACAATGTTTTAAGAAAGTTTATGTATTTTTGGGGGGCCATATTCAAAGCCATCCTGTGCCATATATGACCAGCAGGCCGTGATCTGGACAATTTGTTCTAGGATATTTAGAGTTGCTTATGTTTTAAAAAATAAGGCAGTTGGTTGTGTATAGTGGTTGTAGGGGGAATGTATCAGGTAGAATGATTAAAAATCTGATATGTGAAATAGTGTTGTATTGGTTTTCTTTATCTTGCTTTGAAAGGTAAATATGTGCAATATGGGTAGCTTAATAAATTTATGTAAGATTTCTTTTAATTTTACCTATAGGAAACATAATGTAAATAAGAAATTAAGATTGGATATACTTGTGATCTAACATATAGCTGTTACAACATAGGAGTCTTTAAGTGAGTAAATAATGTATATTTACTTGAGATTGGTCAATCGTATGAAATAGTTATCATTAAAAATTTAAGTAAATTCTATATAAAAGTGTTGGTAATGTATATAAAGTTTCTTTATTTTTCAGGAAAGCAGTAAAATAAAATGCAAGGGCTATGGGACTTGTAGATCTGAGTTCATATGCCACCTCTGTCACAAGCTGAGTGACATAGATACAGGGCCACCCTCACAGATATTTGGCCTAGGCAGTTGCATAGAACTGCTCTTAGAAGGGCCCTGCATTTAGTCTAATACTCTGCTGTCATCATGTAATTCTTAATTTTTGAGCAAGGGACCCCACCTTTTCAGTTTGTACTGGATCTAACTGATTATGTAGCTGTTATTATATAAACCAAATTCATAACCCACTCAAGCCTCCATAAAAGTTTTTCATTATCTGTGAAACTTGGAATCACTTAGGACTTTTTAATGTTACAAAAGATAAGATGCAATAAAAAATAACTTAAACCGATGGAACACCACAGACTCACAAAAATGCCATCTTGTGGAAGAGAGGTTTGGTGGAAGCTCCAGTAATTATTAGTCATTAATTATTTTAGAAATTTTACTAACCAGATAATGTCATGTGTTTTTTCATTTGTTTGTTTTGTCTTTTAAGATTTATTTTATTGTGTCAGAAACAGAGAGAGACAGAGACAGAGAGAAGGGGGAGGGCCTAGAGTAATCTCCATAGTTGTAAGTCATCAGCTTTCCACATGGTTTCATTCCTCACAGATGGGTGAGTGGGCTGCGCAGGGTGGGAACTGGGCCAGGGGCCTTCCGCGTGGGAGGCACAAACCCCCACCCCACCCCCTGATCCATGGGCCAAACCAGGGGGCGAGAACCGAACTGGGGGCCTTCTGCATGGGAAGCATACCCCAGTTCAGCATATGGGTCCACACAGGCCAGGGCTGGGATTCTATCCTCAGTCCTTGAGGCTGCAAAGCGTGTGTTTAACTCGCTGAGACATTCGGGCTTCTCCTAATGTCATGTTAATAACTTGCAATCTGCCACAGTGACAATATTTATGGTAAGAAAATTGGCAAATTCAACAAATCAAGAGCTTTCTTCCTTCCTTCCTTCCTTCCTTCCTTCCTTCCTGCCTTCCTTCCTGCCTTCCTTCCTTCTTTCCTCCCTCCCTTCATTTCTCTCTCTCTCACTTCCCGCTTTCCCCCCCTCCCTCTCTCCCTTTTTTTTTTTAGAACTCATTATTAAGTGTGTATTACTGTAGCATTGATGTAAAGGCTCAAAGTATCAAAGTATGTGCCTGGCATACTGGCTAAATATAAAAACAAGCCAGATCACTTGGGTCCAAATCAGCTGCTCCTTCAGTTACTAGCTGTGTAACATTAGACAAATCCTTTAACTTTTATGTGCCTTAGTTTCCTCAATTATAAAGTCCAAGTTATAATAGTACCCACTTCATTGGTTTGTTAAGATAAAATTAGTTGTATTATGTGTGAAGTGCTTAAAACTTTGCCTGGCCCATTGTAAGCACTATACAAACATTTAAGAACAAATTAAGTCCGATCATATTTCGTCCTTTTTACCTCTCAGCCTCATTTCCTTTGAACTGCCCCCCAATTCTCACCCAGGTTTCTCCCAGATAGTCATAAAAAATAAAATGCAGAAAAAAAGTAAGAATTCTTTCCCCAGAAGTCCCAAGAAAAGACCCTAGCACATTGAAATGGCTCTAAACGGAGCTCACACACTCTTCCAGCACTAACTTCTACAGTCAGAGGATGCTGGTTGGCTGAGGCCTCGGTTCTTGTTTGCTTAAGTTGAAATTCTCCACATATGGTTATCAATGAAGAATAAATGGATATGGGGTAAAAACAAAACCAAACAAACTCTATATTCCTATACATATATATCCATAGTAAGGTATAGTTGCTGCTCTGTGAATATGATATACTAATGTGTGGGAGAGTAGTGAAAAACCAACCATGCACTAGAAGTCAATATCTGCATGGCTGTAGTGACATCTCAGTTTCATTATTTACCTCTAGACATGCTGATAATACCCAGTAATTCTAGGAGGCATGACTAAACCTAATTCATAATGCAATGCAATATAAATCAAGTATAAAGGAAACATATGCAAGAATGAACTAGTAAATACATTTGTTGAAATGAATGCTAAAGTCTGGGAAAAAGAAAGAAAAAAGTCATGTGCACCTTTCAAAATGAAAACTTTAATTTATAATACTTATTGGAAATTTAAAATGCATGTCAAATTTGGTAACAGAGTGGAAAGTGTAGAAAAATTGTGTCTTGGATATTAACTTAAATGTTTAAAGCTATCTAAATGTAATCTAAAAATTTCTTCTTTTATCAGCAAGGATTGAGGATAAGACATTTACTAGTAGAGATAGATAATTATTTCTTGTCCAACCTGAGATGTTGTCAGCTCTAAGAATGAATTTAATCACTTTGATTATAGAAAGTACTTGAGATATATCTCTCTGCTAAGTCTGCCCCTTGTCAAAAAGTATATTTATTTTGCTAACACATAAAGTTCATATTAATTTGGAAATCAAGTTTAATTAGAGTCAAGAGAAAGAACATTTGTTTTGTATTCCTGACAGTATTTAATGTCACAGTTACTAATAATTTCATAAGGTATAATAATTAAGTCCAATCTGCCTCTTTCCTTCCCAATGTATGAAAGTCAGATGTGTCAGTGTCATTAGCTGACAATTTGATACCAGTTTGTCTGGGGGATTAGCAATAAAGTTAAACAAGTTTTGAAAATTAAACTGTCTCTGAGGTTAAAGATCCTTTCTGTTTTCTGACTGATCAGATTATTTTATGCCTATTGAAAAAGGGGTTCTGAAATAGAAAAAAAAATGCAGTACAAGATATAGGAACATCTATTTATGCCATTTTAAACTTGGGATCATATCCTATTTGTTTATATAGACTTGCTATGCTTTATGGCTCAGCCCGTTTAACTTTTACAAGTATCACTATTAGCCTGTGGAGTATGTTTATGTAAATTAGAAAAAGGAGCCACTGAACAATAGAGGCCCCTGGATGTGGGAAATATGTGGAGAAGTTTCCGCTTCTTAAAAGAATGTGTTGGGGAAACTTTACTAGGTAACTCTGGTCCATAGTACCAACCATATTTAACATCATCTATTTCCATTATGCTTTTCGGAACAGTTGTTACTGATTCCAGTAGCTATGAATGAAACTCACTCCTCCTTAAGGGAGTACAAACCACTCCTTTCTGTCCTGTTAGCATTTAGAATTATCACATCAGCATTGTAGGTCCTTAAGGCTAGGATGGAAAGGAGCACTTAAGAGGGGTGTTTTTAATCCACTCACTACAACAGTCTCCAGTTGGGAAGAACCTTGTTAATAATCCCTTCCTGTTATTAAAAGAGTATCTTGAAATATGCTGGAGCAGATATTAAATATGTTATTGATGTGAAACTGCAATTGTCTCTTTTCTGAGTTCATTTTCACTTGAACATTCTATAGTTTATGTTTTCTTATTTTTTATTTTTGTTTGTTTTTTTAAGACAGTTTTCCTCTTTTTCTTTTTTTACTTTTTCTTAACAGTTTTATTGAGATATAATTTGCATCCCCTAAAATTCACCCAGTATAAGTGTACACAATTCAATGACTGTTGAATGTATTTACAAAGTTATGCAGTGTCACCACAGTCTAATTTTAGAGCATTTTCTTCTTTTTCCAGAATAAATTGTGGGCCCATTAGCAACCTGAGATGTTCGTTCTTTGTGCCATAGTCTCATATCTGGGTTTTGATTTTTATCTTTTCATGTGAATTTCTTCCTCATTTTCTTTCTCCCATATTAATGCAGTACTGAATAGCTCTTTGCTTTATTCATTATGAAGTCCTGGAAGTCACTTCTCTGGAGTAGCTTTTTTCTTTTTTCTTTTTTGGTTCTTTTTTCTTTTTAAGTGGCTTAAAAGTAGTCAAGAGCAGATGGAGCCCTAGAATTCTAGGGAATAATCAGTGCAATAGAGAGCTTAGGTAATTGCTTTCCTGTGAAAATGGTTGTGCTGAATCCATGTCAGGAGTCTGAAGTGTGTTCCTGACCTTTACTCTCCACTGTAAATCTGGTATGGACCAGAGGAAGCTGCAAGACAGCATGTATCTCTTCGCATGCGTCTGCTATTGCATAAATCCTAATGTCAACATTAGCACTCCATAAGATTATTTGGATTTGGAACAATCCCTGGATAATTTTAGGTTGATAGAAGTTGTTTTTGACAGTTTGTGACAGATGTAATCTGACATCTGTATGTTTTAGACTTTTTAAAGGTGACTCATAATTATTTTCTAGCGAACTGAACATATTTTTACCAGCTCAATGTCCACATTGCAAAGCATTGCTTATAAAAGTGCTTTAAGCCTACCTTTAGCTTTCTGTCAAATATATGACTTTTCAAGGTCATAGATTACTGATAATAGCCCCAGCCTAACCAAGATCTCCATCAACACATAAGGGTATGACCAAAAGCGTGTCCTGTATTGTCTTTTAATAGGGTGCACCAATTTTAAATGACTATTACAACTTAAAATAACCTCACTCAGAATGAGGCAGTTTAGAGTAATGGTTAGTTTGTCCTGCTGAGTCCTGAATCAGACATCTCTGGCTATAATCTCCTAATCTAGCCACCTAATCTCTTCGGTAAAATGGGAACGAATTAACAGGTATGCTTTAAGAATAAAATGAGATGGTCCATGTAAAACTCTTACTGTAATGCCTGGCCTATATACATTCTTCAATCAACACTAATTATTACATCTGTAGTATTGCCACTGTAGCCAAGAGACCATTATCACATGGCAATTATGCTCCAAGTAGAATAAGATTCATAAACATGTTACCTATATGTAAAAAGACGAAGAAGTATAACACTGTTCTGTGCCTCACACTTTAACTTTCTTATTACTTTGGCCCTGGGAGACAGAATCATTTCCCAGGAGTTCATTAGGTAATTAAAGATTAGTTTAAAATTAACATTATGCTTAGGGCATATGTTGCTCTGGAGTGATCAGTAAATTTATTGCATATTTTAAAAGTTGTAATAGCAAGTCTTCTTTGAGGAAAAAGTGCTCAAACCCAACCATAGGAAATGACAAGATGAGGGCGACCTCAGGGAAGGCAGAGGAGAATAGATGTAAAACATGCTTTGCACAGGTACACTGAAGCCCTGAGATGCCATTATGAATCAAAGTTTGCTTTTTTTAAGTGGGAGCAAATAAGTAACATAGCATTTGCTTTCAGAGACTGCTTTATTCGCAGTATTGTAACAAGTTGTACTGAGAGGGAAATAATATAATAAATATATGAACTGAGCCAGGCAGGAGAGAAAAGGCTACACTGCTTGAATAAATGAGGAAACGAGGAAGAATTGAGGGCATATATTGATTATTTTTTCAGTTTCTACGAGTGTTGTGGTTTTTCAGTAGGTTTTAGCTGATGTATAGAAGTAAAAGAAAAGTGTTTGTGAGGACGATTTTCTGGCTTATGCAGTTAAAGCAAGGGAGGTTAATATATTCCTACTATTTTCTCAAAAAAATATAGTGAGTGTTTTTTCAACATATCATGTTACTGTGTACATATACTAAGAAATAATCGCCTCTACTTGCCAGAAAACTATTTCTTTTCCTTTGACCTGAGTCAGGGAGTCCTGTTGACCTTTATCCAGATAGGTTGATGGATCCACATGAGTCTTACACAGGCCAAGTGACCATAGCAGGATCCCAGTGTGTGCTGGGTGAGCTTGGTCTCAGGGAAACACAGACCGGAAATGACACAAGCCTTGACCTCAAGAAGTTTCCAAGTAAGGCTTAGATGTAGACTAGATTTAACAGTCTTACTCTGTTAAAAATTAAAGCTCTGAGAATGCCATGATGGTTCAGCAGGTTGAGAGCTCATCTTGCAGCCCTGGGGTCAAAGGATTGAATCCCCGCCCTGGCCTGTGCAGACCCAAATGCTGAACTGGGGTCTGCCCCCAGTCTGGTTCTCACTGCGGCAAGCTCCCTATCTGAGAGTTCCTGCCCTGAGCAGCCCCGTGCCCACCTGTAGAATGTAACTATGTATAAAACTAGTGAAATACAACTGTGGAGGCTGCTCTGGGCCCTCCCTATTCTCTTTCTCTCTCTCTCTCTCTCTCTCTCTCTCTCTCTCTCTCTCTCTCTCTGTAAAAACAATAAAAATCTTAAAAAATTATTAAAACTTTAACAACAAATCTTTTCCCTTCCAAATCCAGACTCTTTAAGCTGCTTGTTTTCCATAGCTCTTTCTCAGTGCCTGTCCCTGAGTGGGCTTTGGTAATGAAAAGAACACAACATAAGACTAACTTTTGACTGCTGTCTCTAAGAATCAGAAAAATAAAACAACAGCCTCAACCAATTAGTTTATAATGCACTGGAGGCCAAACCTCCATGAGCTGTTTTACGCAGAATTCAGTTGATTGGTAGTCTCTCTTAACCAAAACATCCCAGTTCCTGACTATGCCGTAGCATACCAGCTTGACTCTACTAGTACCAGTGTTTCTTTCAATTCAGCAAGTAGAGGAAATGCAGACTCTGATCCAATTGTGGCTATCTTGAGCATGTTTAGTGAACTGACTTTTCTCCTTCACTCTTGCTTTCAAACCTAGTTAATCAGTGATTATGCTCACAATTGGCCATATCATTCTGCTTTTCACACCTGTGTCCTGGCCACTGCCCCATTGCCACTGTGCAGCTGGTCATCTCTGTCTGTGTCTCCTCTCTTCCTGTCCAGGTCCAGCTTCCTAGAGCTCTGTAAGCAGGCCAAGGTGGTATTCTATACTTTGTCTCTCCAGAAATCAAATAGTAAAAAATTATATTTTGTGAAAAATTTCTTGCTCAAGTTGCGAAATAAAATAACTGCATTTAGTATTGCTTGCACCAATATGAGGAAAACACAGGCAAAATCACAAACTGAACTCCATGACAACTTGTATTTCTTAGGATGAAAGGAAGAGAGGCTTTCTCTACAAACTTCAACAAAGCACTAATTCTCCCCCTGCTTCCCCTTAGGCTTGCATGAGCCTGGTCTGTGTAAAATATGCAGCCCACATTCCTTATGAAGCTCCTGTTATGTGCCTCTCTATCCCAGGCTTCCCTGAGTTGGGGTCCAGGAAGGTAGTAGTAGTAGGTTTCAGTGACTCCTCTGTCTACTGGTTTCTACATCACTCTGGACCTGACTCAAGACGTCTTTTCAGAGCCCCTGACACTTAACCTCCTACCTCTTTCCTGACTGGATAAGGATTCAGAATCAAGTCACTCTCCCTGTTAGGCTGGGACATGGACTCTCAGTGGAAGTTCTAGTCACCTAGGTCATCAAAGTCCTCAGTAAGGTGGCCCGGCTAGTACACAAAACTCCCCAGGTAAATCTGATTTAATTGTTTTGGCATATGACCGGGGACCCAGGAATTGTGTAGCTCTCCAGGTGATTATAATGTGCAGCAATAAATATGACAGGATGGACCTGAGTCAGGATTTGTTATCCCAGAAATGAGCACCCACCTCTTGGGTTTTCATGAGGCTCATCATGTGCTCACCTCATTCTTTTTCACTCCTGATTATATTGATATTTCTCTTGAGATGCCTACTGCAGTCAAAGAATAGAAAAAGGACCTGCAGAGAATAGAGAAAGCTAGAGATTAAACAAATCATGATGAGTATAATAAATGTCAGTCAGATAAACAAATTTACTAATACTCCAACCCAGTTAACACCCCCGTAATGGCAGAAAGTACTGAGATAGTGTTTTTGGATATATACAATGATATATTTGAATATTGAAAATGAACTAAATAATAAATTATATAAATGAACTAAAGAAATATATCAAAACATGAATAATAAACCAATTAGAATGAAAATAAACTAAAAAATTAATGAATTTTTAGTTTAAGCCACACTGATACACCAATAATTGATTAAAACTGAGATTATTGCAATTAGTTAAAAAATCTTTAATTACATAGGATTATATAATCTATATACTTAAATTTTCTTTATACCTTTGATACTTCTACACTAATAATATTATTTTCTGAAAGGCACAGGACTTAATTATAAAGTGACAAATCTTATTAAATAAAGTAAACATGCTTGTAGTCATAATGAAACCAATGTTTAGCCCTTCCCCTAGGTACATTTAGACTGTTTTGTGTGATATACTGACATCAATGACATTACTTTAGAGCCACACACTATAACTCCCAACCTCTGCTGTCCCGAAATGAAGTTGATGGTAATTGCTAACTGTCTGCTGATGTGTGACCATAGAGGCTCAGTCATGGTCCCTTTGCATCTACCCATCTCATTGTCTTTCTGCAGAATCTGTTGGTATATGCGTTCTCCTACTAATGCATGGAGGGATGCATGCTTCCTCCCCTGTGAGCACTGTAGGACATCTCAGAGCATCATTACACAGAGACATTAATTCCAATCGCACACTGTGAAGATATCCACAAAATGTTGATCTGGGTCTTTTGTGAAAACTCTATCTTCTTGGTGAAATAGCAGTCTATCCATTGAATGCATTTAGTCTGGGTTCCTTTATGATTCTGTTAATATATAACTAAACAAACTAATCTGCTTGGTGAGTTGGAGGGGGTTAGAAATATCACCATATGAAAGGTGCCCTGACACTGTTTCTCAGGCAGTTAGGGCCTCAGTGAACAGTACAAACACCCATAACTAAGCCTGAGTTGCAAGTACGGATTTAAATGCTTAAAAAAAAATTCTGTACTGTTTTTTTATTCCTGCAATTTATATTACTTATTCTCCAAAGTAGAATTTGTATGTGTAACATTTTCCCCAACGATTAGAGTACCACAAGAACAGCCTCTCTTCTTAATGGTATTGTGGGTTTCCTGTTTCTGTAAACCTATTTGTACTTATAGAACCCACTCACAATTTCATTGCAGAAGACAAGTATAATTACAGGTATACCCTTCATGCCTTGAAATTAGAGTGAATCAAGATGGCATTAGGGAAAAGGGATGGCATTAGGGAAAAGCGAGTACTGTTATTCTTATTTCAGGGCCCAGAATTGTTGAGGGAGTATCACATAGACTCTTTCCCCCAACACAAAATTACAAGAATTTCATGTTCTCAGTGCTTGAAAAGATGATCTGAAAAAGTTGTTGATAAACATCTAAAACACATATTTTGACATAGTGGAATTTTATGTCTTTTATGGGAGGGAATTGACATTTAGGGTAAGTGGGAATAGAAGAAATACATTTGTAGAGCCCCTTCTTCAATTGGAAATATGATTTTAGTTTAAAAATATAAATATGTTCTTTTTATAATTACATTTAAAAGAATTCTCAAGTATAGACAATATGTTATAATATGCTATTAAAACCATTACAAGGTTTTAATAGCATAACAAGCTATAGAATTTTAAGTTCTTGGATATTGATAGTTTTTTGAGGAGCAAGGAATATTATGATGAAAGAAACCATTAACATTACAGGATCATTATTTTTGTAGAACTTAATAAAATCTGCAAAATGTTTTTTTCCACATAGTTCCTTTCATGAAAATGGATACTTTCTACAACCACTTAACATAATATGATATTATTAGCTCTTTCTGTTTCTTTTTGGTCTAGTATTTCTCAAAATACATTCATCCTCTTGGGTCTTTGAAAATTATTAGGTTAAGTCAAGCTCCTCTATTCTTTTGGATGTTCATTTGTTTATTTCCATAATTACAAGTGAATTATCATGCTTTAAAAAATGAAAAAACCCAAAGCCTGGGAAAAGAAAGAAACATTAAGAGAGTCTGTCTTTAGTACCACACTATTGCAGAGATTTTGTTTTGTAAATTCTTTGGTTTTTTCCGTCTTTTATGCAAATCTCAACATTACAGAATATGGAGTAAAATTATATCTTCTAACAGCCTTTCCTTGTGCTTGTTCTTTACTCCTCTCTGTCTTAAATGACCCATGCAGGTATAGGAGAGAGCAAGTACCATACATCTCTTTAGGAACCAGTAGAGACTACGGTACTTTATTTCTATCCAACCACTTCAGGACAGGACAGACACATTATATACCAGCCACTACATTGTTACCCACAGGGGGAGCCAAGCACTTAATTGACCTTTACTATTTTGGAGTAAATACCAGAGCCTTCTAGAGACATCATCTTGCTATGGCATTTGAAATTCATTTATTTTCTTCAGAGGACAAATTACAATAATCAAATACTACAATGCATCATATTTGACAGTGTTCAGAAACATTTGGGGAAATTTTTGGAACTTTGATGAAGACTACTTTAGGCTGCGGTTTTGTTTGTAAGTAAGCATGTGTACCATTATTCTAAAAATATTGGCAAAATCCCTCCAAATCAAATAGTTGGTTGCTTTTTTTTTCCATTTGGAGGATCAGAAAAGTTTTCCTTTTGTCCCTCAACTCTTTTCCCCCCTGTTCTTATTTTTTTTTAAGCTTTCATTGCTACAGAAGGGATTAAAATAATAAGTAAGTACACGATCAAGTCTGGGTACAAAAGATAGAGAAAGAAAAGGAATGATTAGTGGGAAGGCAGGGATGTGAAAATATATGGATGAAAGAATTGTAGACACTTACATACAGACTACTTTTTCTATATCAGAATCAAATACAAATATGTTGATTTCTTCCTGTAAAAATAGTGGTGAGACAGACAATATCATTTCACACAAAATTTAGGTTAAATTACTTAAATAGAAAAATCATGGGCTCTGTGTTTGGTATCTATATTTTTAGGTGAAATTAAGCTATTTAAGCACTTATTTAAAACAAATAATTCTTTGTCCTTTTTTGATAAGAAGGTTTTTCAATTTTGATACCCCTTTAACTTCTGATATTGTTTTTTTCTATATGTTGAATCTTTGCCTTTGATGACTAATATTTCTATATATCGATAGAAAAGATTTTTCACTCAATCACCAACCCTAAAAGAAAGAAAGCAAGATGTGTGGATACCTAATATAGTAATAAAAATAATATTATGATGAAAGACACAGTGAGTTTTTTAAGAATTAATACACAATAAATAATACAGCATAGAATTATTAATTGTTGGATTCTTTGAAGGCATTTCAGAATTGTGCACTTCTTCAGCATATTTAGCTACTTGAGGATAATGGCTCTCCTTTCTTATCTCTATTTTATTTTTCAAATTAAATTTATTAAGATGACATTGGTTATATAAGTTTCAGGAATACAATTTCAGTAATTTATCATCTGGATATTCCATTGTGTGCTCACCACCCAAAGTCTAGTCTCCTTCCATCACTATATATTTGACCCTCTTTACCTTCTTTATTCTCCCAAATACTTTTCCCCTCTGGTAACCACCATGCTATTGTCCATGTCTCTGAGTTACACCCTCCACCCTGGCCAACCAATGTCTCTTTAACAAATTAGCTTTCCTATTTAAATCAGTCAGACTTTGATGTTTGTAATTGGAATAGTTGATGAATTCATTGTGAACTGACTGTTCATTATGTATCAGTTCATGAAAGATGAACTATAGAAAAACTGGATAGGTGATCACAAACCACCTTTTGGTCATGTCTCTATAGAATATTTTCATGTCCTAAGGACCAAAATGATCTGAAACCGTCATAATACGCATGGGCACCTTTTTGATTATCTCTCTCTGAGTAAAATTCAGCCCCAACCCCTCTCACCACTATCAAATCTACTACTTCTCTGGCAGGAAAAAAAAATGTATATATTGGAATCTGCTTCATTTTTAGTTCTGGGCTTAATTCCATTATGTAAAATTTGTGCTAAAATTCATTGACATAGCCAGACAATCTACTTTCATTCAGTCTTTTTCTCTTTTTGGCTTTGTATATTATGTGTCCTCTATTACTGGAAAAATAGTTGACACAAAATAAGTGTGCAATGAATATTTATTAATTCAAGATAGTGAACACTAATGTAGCACTTATGAACCAGGTTATCACATACGTTAACTTATTTTCTCACAATAACCTTCTCATATACTACTATTATTAATATTATTACATTTTTGTACAAGAAATGGACACATGGAATGTCTAAGTAATTCCCAAAGAAAGTGAGCAAATGTGATTCTTACTAGGAAGGCTGACTCTAGAGTCTGTGTCTTCTTTTAGGTATACCCTTTTTTATTTATTTTTTAAATATTATTATATTTTATTGTTAAATTTAATGGGGTGACATTGGTTGGTAACAATTAGATAGTGTCCTGATGTACAACTCCACATCACATCACCCATGCATCACATTATGTGCCCAGCTCCCAGAATCAGGTCCCCCTCCA
>PVKE010040509.1:0-14574 GCA_004027555.1 Craseonycteris thonglongyai
ATACAAAAGAAAAGAGGCTACCGTATGACACTACCAAATATTCAAGCTAACTGACTGTGTTCTTCGTTGAGTCGAGTCGTAACTGTTGCGCTCACGCGTTGCGTCCGGTGACAAGTGTAACACATAAGTCAAAATGTATTGTCTGGGTGGGCGGAGATCACAGTGTCAGGCTGTCAGAATTCTAGGAATTTATGACCTTAGCAGATTCCCAGAATGCATTAAACTATTGCTAGAAAGTTTTGTCTTCTACAATCGCTTCAAAGTCCATGGTACACGGAATTCCACCCCAGACATTGCGAGCGATCGACGATCGACCAAAATTGGCCTCGCGATCGACCAGTCGACCGCGATCGACTTGTTGGCCACCCCTGATATAGTTGATGCCCCCTCCCTTTTAAACCACTTCTCTATGTTGTGGAGGTTAATTTGGTCAAAAATATAGTTAATGTTGGTAAAAATTAGATGTATTAATTAATGAATCCAGATAACCGAGCTCATGAACAGTAAATTATTTTGAAATGCTCAAAAAGCACATATATATAAACTTTTCTATATGTGAATTTTCTTTCTTTCTTCAGGATACCTTAGATTTTGTAGGGGATCACCTCACATAGTATGAATTAGGCATCCATTAGTCTATATTTATTATAATTAAAGCATAATGTCTTTCCCATTTTAAAGAAAATAAAAATAGAATTATAATATGTTCTTTCTTTTTAAGATTTTATTTTTATTTTATTAAGAGAAGGTGAGAGAGAGGAAGAGAGAGAGAGACAGAGAGAAGGAGAAGGGCCCAGAACAGTCTCCACAGTTGTATATCTTTAGTTGTAACATGGTTTCATTCCACACAGGTGGATGTGGGGCCTAACAGAGTAGGAACCAAACCAGGGCCTTTTGCATAGGAGGCAAGAATCTTTGCCACCACCCTCGTGGTTACCATTTGTGCCACAGGCATATAGAATTGCACGGGCCGGAGCTAGGAATCAACCCCTGACCTCATGATTGTGAGGTAAGTGCTCAACCACTGAGCTATCCCTGCATCCCTCTAATATGTTCTTTATAGGTCCTATTTCATACCCAGTTTTAGAGACATATCTTATAGACCTGTTTGCATGATTACACTTTTCCATCAACTTACTTTTAGCCTAATGATGTATTTCTATTCAAAATAAGTTTCAAATAACTGTATATTATTGGGTCTTGATTTTATATTTGGTTTGATGATATTTGTCTTTTAATTGGCATATTTAGGCCATTTACATTTAATGTAATTATCAATTTGATTTTAAATCTACAATCTTGCTATTTATTTTTTATTCATCCCATCTGTTCTTTTTTTTTTCTTTTACCACTTTTATTTCTCTCTTTATATATTTTTTATTGTTAAATTTATTGGGGTGACATTGGTTGATAACAATTACACTGTTTCCAGGTGTACAATTCTACGTTACATTGTCTATGCATTGCATTATGTGCTCACCACCCAGAATCAGCTCTCTTTCCATCACTATATATTTGATACCCTCTTCTTACTCCCCAACTCTCAGCTCTCCCACCCACCTCCCCGCTTACCCTCAGGTAACCACTAAACTATTGACTGTATCCATGATTCTTTCTTTTGAAGCAAGATTTTAATGTGTTTTCAATTCCAATATTGACTTTTCATTTTTTCTTTTATGGTTGTTCTGGTTTTAAATTTTCATCATTTTATTACAATCTACTTTTTAATATCACATCACTTTTTACAATAATATGCTTTCATTACTTCCTTCAATATAGGTGTTTTTATTGTCATACACTTCATTCTATATATGGTATAAGCCCTATACTGTATTATTATTATCATTATTTATTATTATTATTTTACTTCAAACAGTCAACTATAGTTTGAAACAAAATTGAAAATGAGAAAATACCTTTTATATTTACCACATATTTACTGTTTTCAGGTCTAATTCCTTTTTTGTAGAGTTTCAGATTTTTATTTGTTATCATTTCACTTCTTCCTAAACAATTTCCGATAACATTTTTTAGAATGCAAGGCAGTTGCTAAAATTTTTTTGTTTTTTTTAATCATAAAAAAGTTATCTTTTATCTTTATTTTGAATCTTTTTTTTTTAAGATTTATTTTTATTGTTTTTGACAGAGAGAAAAAGAGAGAGATACAGAGACAGAGAGAAGGAGGAGGGCCCAGAACAGTCTCTATAGTTACACATCATCAGTTTTTCCACATAGTTTCATTCCACAGGTGGGTGTAGGGTTGCACAGGGCAGGAACTGGGCCGGGGTCTCACCCTGGTAAGAACCGAACTGGGAGCACTCCCCAGTTCAGCATATGGGCCCACACGGGCTGGGGCCAGGATTCAATCCTTAGTCCCTGGGGCTGCAAAGTGAGCACTTAACCCACTGAGCCATCCCAGCTTCCCCTAAATCTTTTTAAAAAGGATTTATGTTGTTGTTTGCAAGAAGGAGAGAGAGAGAGAGAAAGGGGAGGGCCTAGAGCAATCTTCATAGTTGTACATTATCAGTTGTGACATAGTTTTGTTCTACACAGGGGGATCTGAGACTGAGTGGGGTCGGAGGTGAAAGAGAGCCTTCACCACCATCCCGGTGGTTATCAGTTGCACTGTAGTTCAACATATGAGTTTACATGAGCTGGGGCTGGGATTCAACCTCTAGACCTTGCAGTTTCAAGGCAAGTGCTCAACATATTGAGCTATCCCAGCGTCCCTCTCTTACCTTTATTTTTTTTAAGATATATTATATTGGTTTTGACAGAGGCAGACAGAGACAGAGACAGAGAGAGACAGAGAGAAAGGAGAGGTCCCAGAGCAGTCTCCATAGTTGTACACCATCAGTTTTTCAACATGATTTTGTTCTACACAAGTGGGCAGGGGCCACATAGGGCAGGAACTGGGCTGGGGGCCTCCTGCATGGGAGGCATGCCCCCTCTAGCCAGGGGCTGAACCAGGAGGTGAGAATCGAATGGGGGGCCTTCCCACATGGGAAGTACACCTCAGTTCAGCATATGGGTCCACACGGGCCAGGGCCAGGGTTTGATCCTCAGTCCCCAGGGCTGCAAAGCAGGAGTTCAACTTGCTGAGCCATCCTGGCTTCCCCCTCTTACCTTTATTTTAAAGGATGTTTTCTCTTTGGAAGTTGTATGAAAGTTGTCTCTTTAAGTACTTTAAAGTTGTTACATTATTATCTGAATTAAATATTTTATAATGAGAAATCTGTGATTATTATCTTTATTTCTGTAGTGTATTAGTAGGAGTTCTCTAGAGAAACAGAACAGATAGATAATATACAGAACAGAGAGATAATATATAGAATAACAGAAAGAAAAATAGAGAAAGAAGGAAAGAAAGATAGAAAGGAAGAAAGAAAGAAAGAAAGAAAGAAAGAAAGAAAGAAAAAGAAAGAAAGAAAGAAAGAAAGAAAGAAAGAAAGAAAGAAAGAGAAAGGAAGGAAGGAAGGAAGGAAGGAAGGAAGGAAGATTGATTTGTTATAGAAATTGGCTTACATGATTACTGAGACCAAGTTTCACAATTTGCTGTCTACAAGCTAGAGTCCCAGTGAATCAAGTGGTATAGTTTCAGTGCAAACTTAAAGGCCTGAGAACCAGGAGAGTTCATGTAAGTCTCAGTTTGAATCTATGGATATGAGAACCAGGAGTGCCTATGTCTACAAGCAGAAAAAAAAGGGTGCCCCAGCTCAAGCAAGATAGCAAATTCTCCCTTCTTCCACCCTTTTCTTTTATTCAGGTCTTCAACTGATTATATGATGACCACCCACATGTGTGAGGGTGATCTTCTGTACAGTCAACAGATTTAAATGGTAATCTCTTCTGGAAACACTGTCACAACACACCCAAGAAATGGTGTTTTACCAAACATCTGGGTGTTTCTTAGTTCAGTCAAGTTGACATATAAATTAACTATCACTTGTGAATAAAATGTCTTATTTCTTCTAGCACTTTTTAATTTTTCTCTTTATTTCTGATTTTTCATAATTCAATTATAATGCCTCTCAATATGGTTTTCTTTGTGTTTAGTTTGCATTGATTTCATTTAGCTTTTTGGTTTTGTGGGATTACAGAGTTCCTATACTATGAAAAAATTTTCAGCATTATTCAGATTTTTATCCCTCACCCCCTGACACACACCCACACACACCCACAGACACACTTTGAATTTCCAGTTAAACATATATTAGGCCTCTTAACATTATCTGACAGGTCACTGAGGTTATTTTTATTTTATTTTCAATTATTGTTCTCTCTCTTATTCAGTGTGATAATTTCTAGTGCTATGTTTCACTAGTCTTTTTTCTTCAATGTTTAAGCTCTTATTAATCCCATCCAGTAATTTTTTTTATTTTGCATGTTTTATTTTGATCTCCAGAGTTCCTTTTATTTTTCTATATATATCATGTCTCTTATGTTCATATTTTTCTTAAAATTCTTAAGCATATAGAAATATTTATAATTACTTTTTTAAGGCTCTTGTCAGCTAGTTTTGTTTGTTTGTTTGTTTTTTATTTATGCCATCATTTATGAGAATGTTTCTATTTTGTGATTCTCCTGGAATCCTGTTATTTTCCACTGAGTGTGGAACATAGTGTATGTTACACTGTTAAATGTTTTGATTTTATTGTTGCATATTCACTTGCAAATAATAATGTTACTTGCAGATTAGCTAAATCATTTGAGTTTTCACTAAAAAAAAAAAAAAAAAAAAGATTTTTAGGAGATACTTAGAATAGCCTAGTAATAATATACTCTTTATGCTAAAGTATTTTCCTTCTGGAATTCAACTGAAAGCTTTGGGTGACCAACGATGAATCTCTACTTTCACCAGTTAGAGTTTGACGATCATTCAGCTTTGTAAAAACCCTTGGAATTTGTTCCTTACAATTTTTCAGTTTTTCTTTGCTTAGTCTCACAGACTTTCTCTATATCCTTGAGTGGCTTAGAAGTCAGTAAAATGTCAAAAGACCTCTCCATGTACTTCTGAAGCAACTTTTTAGTTCTGTAGCATCCCTCTGAAACTTTCACCCATAGTTTTTCTACCTCTGATTTTCTGATCTCAGACAAGGGAGTTCTGCGAGACTTCTGTATTTTTCTTGGGATTCCTCTCTCTACGTGACATTCTGGAATGTGACTCCATGCAAAAATTTGAGACAATTGTAAGGCTCATATTTCTCTTCTCTCAGTGATCACAGTCTACTTGTGGTTATCAAATGACTGAAATAGTTGTTTCATACACAGTTGATTCTTGAACAACACAAGTTTGAACTGCACAGGTGCAATTATATGTGGATTTTTTCAATAAGTATTATAAATATATTTTATCTTTTTAAATAACATTTTATTTCCTCTAGCTTACTTTATTGTAAGAATACAGTATATAACATATATAATATACAAAATGTCTGTTAATCAACTGTTCATGTTATTGTAAAGCTTCCAGTCAACAGTAGCCTATTAGTTAAGATTTGGGGGAATCAAGAGTATTATACAGATTTTCACTGTGTGAGCTGTCTCCCCTAACCTCCATGATGTTCAAGGCTTAGCTGTATTTTGTTCATCTTTCTAGTTGTGTGCAATAATGGGGAGTAAATCTGCTTCATGTTACTTCTCCATGGTCAGAAATTGGTTTAGTTTTGACAGTTTATAATTTTTTGAAGAAAATTATGTTATTCAATTTTCCCTAAAGGGTGTCTAGATACAGATTTATTTTTTATCTTTCTTTTTACATGTTTTTACTTTTTACAAATGTAGATTCATTGTTTTTATCAATTCTCAAAAGTTTTTCATTATCACATGAGTGTTACATTTTCTCCATTTCTCTGTCCTTCGATTCTGTTACTCTGATTGGCTATATTTTATTGTTTCTCATTGTATCTTACATTTCTTAAATGTTTTTTATATTATCCATCCTTTGGACTCTCAATAATTCATTTTAGACCATTTCTTCAGATCTTCCATTTCCCAAATTCTCTCTTTGGCTGATTCTTATGTACTGTTAACCAACTCATTATATATATATATATATTTTTTAATTTAACTTTTATATAATGTTATTTCTCAGAGTTATTTGAATTCTTTGGTTTACTGCCAAATATTCCTAATAATTTCTGAAAGTGTCTTGTTTATATTTGATTTGTAAGTTCTTCATACAGTTCTTTAAATATTTCAAATGTGTTTTTTAAAGTCTAATTTTGCCATTTTATTATCTGAATGCCTTCAGAGAGCAACCTTTTGACTTCCACTTATGGTGACTTATTTTCTTGCCAAATTGGACTTAGTGGGAACCCTGAAGTCATGAATTGGTATTAATTTTCTTCATAGAGGATTTTCCTTAACTTCTTGCTTTTTCTGGGATTCTGGTGGTACAAAAATTTGTGACTTCAGTGCCCTTCAATCAGCTCTGCCTAATTCAAGAAAGTAATATTTAATTCTTACACAGTGTTATAGTCTCTGGGTACTGGTATCAGGGCAATCCCAGCTTTTGTGTGTGCTTATTGACTGTTCTTATTTTTCAAGTTTTAATTCACTATTCTCATTTGTTTGTTTATTTTACCCCTAAGATTTCCTTACTCTTATGTGAGCCCTGTAATGCTTTACAATATGTTTGTTACAATTTCTTTTTATTGAATTTTGAAAAACCTGAGTATCCCATGGATCTTTATACTGTACAAAGAAGAAATCCCTGACTCCATTTTTAGTTTTATACATTGACATTCCCCATCTTTTACCTTGTGTTCTAGCAACACCAAATTACTTTACACACTTTAGTATGTGAACTCATCATATTCTAACTAGGAATTCTCTTCTACCACCTGCCTGTTTGATAAGTTTTTATTTATTCTTCAATATGTAGTAAAAGTATAACTGTATATTTGAAACATTCTTATAATAGAGTTATGTATATCTCATTGATATCACTGCTCTTTATGCACAAAACTGAAAGTGTGTTCACCACAATAAAAGAAAACTAATCAATGTTTTAACCTCTTTGAATCTGTATATGCATTTTAGCTAGGATTTTTTTTACTGTCATATCTCTTATACTTAACATAGCATGCAATATAGAGTACATTTAAGAAAAATGTTGAATGAATGAATATTACTTCCATATGATTGATATATAAAAGAGTAGCATTACACATTTGAAATAATAATAGATACCAAGATGAATAAAGGTCTCTATGCTAGAAAAAAAAGAGAATCAAAGATTAAAAATTTGTCGGCTTGGGGAAGCTGGGATGGCTTGGTGGGTTAAGTGCTCACTTTGCAGCCCTGGGGACCAAGGATCGAATCCTGGCTCCGGCCCAAGTGGACCCATATGCTGAACTGGGGAGTGCCCCCAGTTCAGTTCTCACCGGGGTGAGACCTCGGCCCATTTCCTGCCCTGTGCAGCCCCGCCCACCTGTGGAATGAAACTATGTGGAAAAACCGACGATGTGCAACTATGGAGACTGTTCTGGGCCCTCCCCCTTCTTTCTGTCTCTGTATCGCTCTCTCTCTGTGTCAAAAACAATAAAAATAAATCTTAAAAAAAAAAAAAATTTTGTCAGCAGACAATTATGATCCAGGGGAAGTTTTCTCTAATTCCAACTTGTTTCTCAGAGTAGTTTTATAACATTAGGTGCTAAAGGCAATTATTTACCTACTCAAAACAGTATAACTCTATCCCACTAAGCAATATTCTGATAAAAATTTAGCTGCCTGTAAATTTTCTACAGATAATAAAATAAAAAGTCAAATGGATACTGTACTTTCACCTTTTTAGATATATTTTCTGTAAAATAATAAATTTATATTCTAAAATTTCCTATCCTGGTTAAATAAATCTGACATTGAGGTCAACTGATAATCAAATTTATGAATGTACAAAGTTGATATTCCAACCCTAGACTTGAGATAACATCACAAACTTACTGTTACAATTATTTTTAAAGATAGGACATAATATATTCAAGTAATAAATTTCTAGGTTATAGAACTAAGAGCATATTTTCTAACATTTTATGCAAAGTGATGTAGAAATCACAACTTTTCCACAAAATGGGGACTTTTTCCAGTTAGTATTTGAGACATGGAAGCGACTCTGTTTTTATTAAAAGAAACAAATAGAATACCTGTAAGATGTGTCACGTTATTGCTACACACTTCAGACAGGGCTAAGATAACTAGAGTGAATATAAGAGAGCAATAAGCACTAAGAAACAAAGTTGCAACTGCTATATTACAGAATGTTTGGGGAGTGGGAGGGACAGAACGTGAATTAAAGGACTGAGATAGCTAAAGCCAGAGAAATAATTGGCTATTTAAAGTGTGACACTTGAGCACTTACAAACAGAAAGACCAAAACAGCTTTGAATTTGGTATTCAAAATCATGACAGAGAGAAATATCTACTTCAGCCCAATATGCCATGGGTCACAACAGAGGTCTTGAAAGACAAGACAGAGCTAGAAGGTGACAGAGACGTTTTCCTCAGCTATGACTGGCTGATTTCCCAGTGAGGATGTTTGCAAATCAATGCCAAAACCATATTAGCACTGTACTTTATTAAACAAAACACAAACACACATGCATGCTGCATGCACACACGCATACACACATATATTTGTGTTAAGGTTACGCATTTAGAAAACTGTATACCTTGCCATTAAAACATTGTTTTTAAATATAGTTCTGAGTCGAAAGATAACTTCTGGTATCGTTAACTAAATTATCTCAATAAGAAAAGAACTCTAATGAAAATTTCATGCAAGAATAAGAGGTTTGTAGTTGACAGACTTGGTAAGCAGCACATCTGGTGTTTAAATAGTTCTCTCTTGAACTCCAGACCTATCCCTCCAGTGTTCCTTGGGTATCTAATGAAGATATCAAATTTTCTTTCCCATCAAATCTGTTTCATCCACATTGGAACCTCTTAGTATATAGAAACTCCATTTGTCCAGTTGCTCAGGGAAAAACCTTGGAGTTATACTCAGTTTCTTTTCTTTTATACCTTACTTCTAAACTACTAGGAAACCCAGTTGATTTTACAATTAAAATACAACTACTATCACATGACTTATGCTCATGGCTACCACCCTTGTCAAAGCCACCACCATCTTCACCTGGATTGCTGCCAATGGGCTTTTAAGTGCTCTCCTTTGTTTCATCCTGTTATATTAACAGTTTCAAAAGGACCTAGAACAATGGTACAGTAGGTGCTCAGCAAATACTTGTCAAGTGAATAAGTACATAAATAAAATATTCTTATTTACTGTGCCGTAGGTAACATAAGCACTCTTGGTGTTACTAAGTTCTCAATCATCACTCAGCTGTGATACTGTTAGTTTTCTTTTAAAAATTGATAAGCTAAAAAAATACGATATATTTCACACATAGAAATATAAAGTAATGTCTTCATAGTTTACAGAAAATAATAAAACACTTATGAAATAAAATGTCACCAATATGTTTGAAGCCTCCCACTTAGCCTCCCCTATGTCTCCTTTTCCTTCAAAAAATAGCCGTCATGAATTTTTTCCCTTCTTTTTCTTAGTTTAACCACAGAAATATGCAACTCTGAAAATATAAAATTTAATTTTGTAACTTTTACTTCTCGTATATAGAATTATTTTCAATTATGTCTCTGCAATTTTTTCACTAGCTCTAGTTAAATGGTGTTGTGGTATGTGAGTATGCATAGACTTCCCAAAGAGTACACTGTTGGTTGTTAAAACTGATTGGTAGTACCTATTATAGAGTTGTAGTTATTACTTCTGCACCTCTACTTTCACAATATCTCTTTTTCCCCTTTAGACAATAAAGGCACACCTGTCCTTACTATACCTTGCTACATCGAAACCTTTGGACGGGATTCAAAACAGAAGCAGTAAGAAATAAAGAACTTGAGAAAGCAAATTAATCTATGTATATTGAGTTTGAAACGGAAGGGTCTGAGATGATACCCCACTGGCATAATTTTATATATTTCTCTATGAGCATGTACACATACCCACACATGCAGAATTGTGCAAACTCAGGACCAGAGACAGGCTTTTAATGACTCACAGCAAATCTTGCCTCACCTGTTCTTTCTGCCACAATGTGTTCTGGGGAGACATGATGATTGCAGATGGCCCTTGAGCACACAGTGGAGTTTGTATCATGCGATAGCAACCCTGACACGACTCTAGAAGCTTATATAGAGCAGCTGGCACAATTGACTCTCCTTCCCTCAGGAGATGGAGATCTTTGCTCTAGAATGTTAACACATCCTCTCTGGGGAGAGGAAGGATATTCTCTAGGTTCGCAACCCCTGGAATGTAAAAATATGTCTCCAGGAGAGCTGTCATTAAATTTCTCTAGCGATCTCTAACGTTCAAGTCCTGTTTGCTATTCAGTCATCCTTAATCCAGGTTGCAGCTAGGGTAGTTTTATTTAGAAAGCCCTTTCTGTGCAGAAATATGGAGATCTTTATAGAGCATCTTTTCTGGCACTTCAGTGACTGGATGTAAACTTTTAAAATACTTCTTAAAATTCAGGGGAAGCCAGGATGGCTCAGTGGGTTGAGCGCTCACTTTGCAGCGCCAGGGACCAGGGATCGAATCCTGGCCCCGGCCCGTGCGGAACCATGTGCTGAACTGGGAGCTCCCCTAGTTCAGTTCTCTCTCTGTCTCTGTCTCTGTATCTCTCTCTCTCTCTCTCTCTCTCTCTCTCTCTCTCTCTGTCAAAAATAAAAAAATATATATTAAAAAAAAATATATATATATTAAAAAAAAATTCAGGTGGTTCTGAATTGCTTGCTTTTAACAAATTTCAAGGAATACTTGAACTACCAGTTGATAGCTCATTAAACATTATTTTTTTATGATAGATCACTAATTGAACAATGACTCAGAAGCCCAGAAGAAGTTAAAAGATTTGAATATTATGATTACAAATTACTTTATATTCTGATTATTTGTAAGAATACATGTTACTTTATTTGTATAAAAATGGAAACTAAGAACAGAATTGATTCTAATCTATGTCCCATTTTAGCAAAATTTATATTAATGTCTAGATACATAAATTTATTGAAAACAATATCTAAGAGATCTATTTCTAACAAAACATTGTTATTAATAATTATTCACAAAATATGTTATATATTTATGTCATTTAATCAATTGTATACTACTAATAATTTTAGTGATAGCCTTATTGAGAAAAAAAATTAACCCTTAACTAAGCTCATTTGTTACCTTTTAAAGAATTTTCTAATTCTCCTCTTACCTTTACCTATCCTATACAAAGAAACAAAACAAAGAAAAACCACCACAACAACAACAACAACAAAAACCCAACAACAACAAATACATACTTTGTCCTGGTCATCATGTCATTGTACTTATTTGTCAATTTACTTTTCTGTCTTCCTGCTCTTCTCAGACCTTATTGAACTTGAGATTGAGACTTTTATTTTGTATGAACCAGTGATAGAACAGTAACTGACAGACTGAATACAGTAACTGACAGACTGAATACACTAACTGATTTGTGAAAGCAAATGTACAGATAGAGGGGATATCACAGTGGCTGACGGAGTCTGAAAGATTTGGAGGAGTCCCAGAAGAAGGGGAACTTACATTGGACTTATATTGGGACTTAAAATTGGATGAATTTTATACTCACAGAAGGAGTGTACATTCCAGAGAGGGGTATGGACAACGTAAGCTTATTCCTTGAAAAATAACCATAGATGTATAAAGCAGTAAATTCATACATTTATATTTTACCTCCATTTCCATCATACCTGTGTTTTGGTGGGAATATTTGGGGAAAGAATCTGTAATAGTGTCAGGTCGGGCCAAATGTGACCCATTGTTACATAGCCTACAAAGCAGGCATTCAAGTGAAGGTTGTTCCTTCATTCCTGTTGTGTTCAGAAAATGCATTATGGGTCACCTAAATTAATCTTTAAGGGAAGCACACATGGAGATAGTCTTCCAAATATAAATTGAACTTTATCAACACCATGGGTTCAATAGGAGGCATTAAATAATGACCCAAAAAGCTCAAATGGCTTAAGAATAGCCAGAAAAACCTGAGCCGAACCAGCAAGTTATTAAAATGGCAACATGCTCATAACTTCAATTAGTTTACCTACATCTGTGATTAATTAAGCTAGATCCTCAAATTAAATCCCAATTATGTTTGTTTCTCTTTAAGGGGTGGTCTGTAAAGTTCGACTTGCAAGGCAGACATATTTTTTTTAAGGACTTCAGCAGTCATTTAAATTAAACAAATATTGGTTATTTGATGATAATAATTTAAAGATCCTTATAAATGTATTTATTTTTATCATTCTTTAAGCTTCACTCCAGGTATCTAGGAAACAGCATATACAAACAGAGTGGCTTAGACATGTTTATATGACTTTTAATATCAGGAGCTTATTACTTTCATTCCTGAGAGAACATTCCCCAGAAAATTAATTGCAGGGATATTATCGTTATAGAAAGAAATAGACATGGCAGCAATAGTGCCAAGCGATAAGTGTATACAAAATAATGGAAAGCAAATTTACTCTGTACCAGTATTAAAGAGTGTTTGTCAACCAGATGTATTCTCTTCTTGTGAGCCCTCCAGTTACTGTATGCAAACAAGAACCTAAGGGAGAATGAAAAATGGCTGCTGTTGCTTACATTGTTAGAATATGCTAACACGTATTAAAAGAGTCAGATAATCATATAAAACAATACATACATTCAAATGTGAATGTAATTAGCAAAACTTGAATATTTATTGTTTATAATTAACATCAACTCAGTGAATATTTTATTCATTTATTTCCTCATTCAATAAACACTGAGCACCCATTATGTGCCTGACACTTTGTGGGACCCTTGCTAGGCCCTTTTATGTAAGAATACACATAGGACACAAGCTTCCTTCATCAAAGGAGCTACTAATATAGGCCATGTATAGCAAAAGCATGCAAAAAATAAATTATAAGGCAGAATTATATTTGTGTCATAAGACATATACTAACATCTCTTAATAGTGTTATAGGGCAGGGGTGGCCAACTTTTCTGTATATAAGATCTACTTTTTATCTTAAAAGTGTGTTGCGATCGACTTGTTGTCATAGGCGTAGTCTAAGGGGGAAGAAGGGGTGTGAAATGCATACTATGTTTATACACTGTGTTTCAGTATAAGGTGCATTCCAGCGAGGTATGGGTAGATAAGTAAAATATATGTTCAAAACCATTTTTTACTTTTTAAATCACTTATTAAGTTTTCGAGATATAGGCTCATGAAGAAAATAAATTTCCAGACCCAACTTTTGATAGCAGCATTCCATACATGCGGTACCTAAAAAATTCGATTTTACGACACTTTTTCAAAATAGATTTGTACTAACTTAAAATGCAATTTAATTTTTTTATCAACTGCAATGTATAAGTTGTACTATTTGTTCGTAAATATCAAAAAGTTGTTATAAAAATGCACAGTATGGCTGATAATTTGATTTCAATATTTCACTTTCACTTTTTTTGGGGGCCAGGAAAATTTATCATGAAAGAATAATATGACTTTTTGCTAATCTATCAATAGCTCGCTGAGTACACTCGTACTGAAATACAGATATACAGCTTATCTACCTACGTAAAAAACAACAACAATAATTATTTAAAGGGCCAAAAAATTCACATCCAGGGGAATTAAAAGAACATGGATAATTATTAACAATATTTATTAATTCAAAGTAGCTACAGATAAAGACAGATTTAGAATTGACTTTGTTGCTTTAACATTAATGGGAAGACGGAGTTTGCATGTCTCTAACCAAGGAATCATAATTAGGTGTATATCCTGACAAAGATAATAATAATGAGTCTTCAGTATGGGAATCAGTCAGGACAGAACGTTGTTTAGTTTTTGTTAGCTTCAAGTACGAAAATGCCGATTCGCATAGGTATGTAGAGCCGAAACAAGAATAGATATATTCGCTACATTTGGTGATACTGGGATATTTTTCTCGGTTGACATATTTCCAAAAATCTTCTTCACATTTTCTGGCTTGTAAGATTAAGTCAGTTTGTAAAATTATAATTTCATTTTCTAATGCCTTTTGATTCATATGAAATATGTCTGAAATTTTTTGGCTAATGCGTTTCACACTTAAATCTTTTTTAAAAGGAAAAGATATAAATTCCACGATTTCTTTAATTTTTTCAAAATCCTGGACTCTTACCTCAAAATCTTCAATTACTTTTTGGATTTCCGCGATGTATTTGTCGATCTTATAATTAATATTTTTATGTTTTTGTAGGTTATCCGCCATATTTGGAAAATGATTCAGATTATTTTGTTGCAGATCTTCTATTAACAAAATAAATTTTGTTTTATATGCATCTATGCAGCTGATCATATCAATTATTGTTTTATTTTTACCTTGTAATTCTAAATTTAAATGACTTAATATTGAAGTAAAATCGGTAAGAAATGCTAAGTCACTAAGCCAAGTTTCATCATTTAAATTTTCACAGTTTCCATCTTGTTCGTGAAGAAAATCTAT
>PVKE010040510.1:0-14562 GCA_004027555.1 Craseonycteris thonglongyai
TACTTGAAGCTAACGAAGACTAAACAACGTTCTGTCCTGACTGATTCCCATACTGAAGACTCATTATTATTATCTTTGTCAGGATATACACCTAATTATGATTCCTTGGTTAGAAACATGCAAACTCAGTCTTCCCATTAATGTTAAGGCAACAAAGTAAATTCTAAATCTGTCTTTGTCTGTAGCTACTTTGAATTAATAAATATTGTTAATAATTATCCATGTTCTTTTAATTCTCCTGGATGTGAGTTTTTTGGCCCTTTAAATAATTATTGTTGTTGTTTTTTACGTGGGTAGATAAGCCATATATCTATATTTCAGTACGAGGTGTACTCAGCGAGCTATTGATAGACTAGCAAAAAGTAAGTCATATTGTTCTTTCATGATAAATTTTCCTGGCCCAAAAAAAACCGCGAAAGTGAAATATTGAAATCAAATTATCAGCCCTACTGTGCATTTTTATAACAACGTTTTCATATTTATGAACAAATAGTACAACAACTTATACATTGCAGTTGATAAAAAAGTAAATTGCATTTTAAGGTAGTAAAAATCTATCTTGAAAAAGTGTCGGAAAATAGAATTTTTTGGTACCGCATGTACGGAATGCTGCTATCAAAAGTTGGGTCTGGAATTTTATTTTCTTCATGAGCCTATATCTCGAAAACTTAATAAGTGATTTAAAAAATAAAAAATAGTTTTGAACATATATTTTACTTACCTACCCATACCTCGCTGGAATGCACCTTATACTGAAACACAGTGTATAAACATAGTATGCATTTTACACCCCTTCTTCCCCCTTAGACTATGCCTATGACAACAAGTCAATTGTGACACACTTTTAAGATAAAAAGTAGATCTTATATACAGAAAAGTTGGCCACCCCTGTTCTATAGGTTTTGCTTGGTGAATCAGTATGCTCTGTTATAGGTTGCCTTTGTACTGGTATTGAGGCTTAAACTCTCTTTACCCTTTTACATCAATCACCATGTCTTTGTCCACTCTATTTATGCACATTATTCATTGTCTGTCGCTTTGCTTTGTATTGCTATCTACTTACTATTATTTTAGTAGAGTTGTAGAAGGCAGCAAAGGTAAATAAACATTTTAATTCAAGCTGTTTAATGTTGTGTCTGAGGTTGATAAGATTATCATATGATTAGTGATCATTTTCTTTTCTCTTATGAATTGTCAATTCATAGCCTTTGCTATTTTTCTATGGTGTGTGTTTGTGTGTGTGTTATTGTTTATAGGCAATTTTGATTTCCTGGGAGATGAAAATAATTGGAACAAGGAAGAGAGTTGGGTCAATAAGACCCACAAACAATCTCCTGTTTAACTGAGAAAAGCAATATGTGTTTAACACAAATCTTTTTAGTTATTAAAAAGGGGTTATAAAGCTTCTACTAGATATTACACACTATAGGAAGGGGAAATTACATAACTGAATTTATATTTTTCTTAAAGTACAAGATTCAGATTCTGTGCAACCTCAGATGCACTTAGCCCTGTCTGTTCACCTACTCGCAGCTGTTGACAGTACATCTGTCCTGAACATTCCTATGTATAATTTTGATTGAGATTGCATTAAATATATAGACCAACTCATAGAGAATTTACTTCTTTACAAAATTGCATTTTACACAAAATAAACATTTGCCATTTTAACCACTTTTAAATGTACAGTTTAGAGGCATTAAGTACATTTACACCACTAGCATCCATTTCCAGGACTTTTTTCATCTTCCCAACCTGAAACTCCATATCCATGAAACAATGATTCTCCATGTCCTCTTTCTTCCAGCCTCTGGCAAGCACATGCTACTTTTTATTTCTTTGACTTTGACCACTCTAGGTATCTCCTATACATGGAAACATGCAGTATTTGTCCATTTGTGACTGGCTTACTTTGCTTAGGATAATGTTTCAAGGTTCATCCATCATGTAGCATGTGTCTAAATTTTCTAACTTCTTAAGGCTTCATAATATTCCTATATCTATATATATATATATCTGTCTGTCTGTCTATCTATCTATCTATTTATCTATCTATCTATCTATCTCTATATATCACAATTTACTTTATATATTCATCTGTCAATGAACACTTGGGTTGCTTCCTCCTTTTGAGTATTGTGAATAATGTGGGTATATAAATATCTGTCAGAGACTGCTTTTAACTATTTTGGAAAAAGAATTGCTGGATCATAGGGCAATTTCATTTTTAACTTTTTGAAGAACTGCCATGCCACACCCATAGCAGCTGTATGATCTTACATTCTCAGTAGTGGTGCACAGTGCTTTGAATTAATCCACATCTTCATTATCACATGTTATTTTGTAGGTTTTTGATGATAACTATCCTCACCAATGTAAAATGGTATCTCATTGAGGCTTTTTTCTTAATTGTTAAATTGTGGTTTTAATTTGCATTCTTCTAGTGATTAGTGATTTTGAACATCTTTTCATGTGCTTATTATCCACTTATATATCTTTAAAGAAATGTCTATTCAAGCCTTTTACTCATTTTTAAGTCAAATTGCTTGTTTTTTTCTTCTGTTTGTTTGTTTGAGTTGTAGGAGTTCTTTATTCTGGATATTAACCCCTTGTCAAATATATGGTTTGCAAATATTTTCTCCCATTTTGTGAGAGAATATTCATTCCATTGAGTGTCTTTTAATGTATAGAAGTTTTAAATTTTGATGTCCAGTTTATCTTTTTGTTGTTGTTGTTGTTGCTCCTGCTTATTGTGTTATATACAAGAGATAGTTTCCAAATGTGTTGTGATAAAACTTTCTCCTTACGTTTACTTCTAAGTGTTTTGTAGTTTTTGATATTATATTTAGGTCTTTGATCCACGTTGAGATAACTTTTGTATATGATTCAAGGTAAGGTGCAACTTTGTTCTTCTGCATGAAGCTATTCAGTTTTCCCAATACCAAATATTGAAATATTCATTAAGTTTTGAAAATTCTTGGACAAGATAGCTTTAAATATTGCTTCTGTCACATACTCTGTTGCCTATTTTTTTTGTGTGTGAAACTTACAACAATACACAACATACCTCTTACTCTTTTCTGATTTTTCATCCCTTTTGCTCTCTGTACTTCAGTCTGGTATTTTACACTGATTTACATTCTAGTGCACAATGATATTTGCTGAGTTCAATCTAATAAACCCATTTTATTGAACTTTTTATTCCGCTTCTATATATCTTTTAGCTTTTTTGCCTGAAGAGAATGAACTCAATGGACTGACTGATGGATACTGGTTAAGTTTCATCAATTAGAATTACTTGCAGGAGATTAAAGTAAGGGAGGAAAGTGAGAAAAGAATATTAATAACTGTGATTTCCTTCCTTCATCCATGAAGGGTGTCTGTATTCCTGCAGGATCAGGCTCTACTAGGCAGCCTTCGATGCATATTTCTCCCTCTGAGTCCAGTAACTGCTCTTCTCTTATGTCCTCAGTCTTGAAGGAGATTATGTGTCCTGCTATTATCAGTTCTCAGAGTGTGCACTAACTCTAGTATTTTCCGTGTAACCTACACTTAGCTATGCAAATAGTTCTTTTTTTTTTTTAAAGATTTATTTTATTGATTTTTGACAGAGAGAAACAGAGACAGAGAGAAACAGAGAGAAGGGGGGGGAGTGCCCAGAGCAGTCTCCATAGTTGACATTAGTTTTCCATATAGTTTCACTCCACAGTTGGGCACAGGGCTGCTCAGGGCAGGAACTGGGCCGGGAGCCTCCCGCATAGGTCCTGGCAAGAGCTGAACTAGGGGGACACCCCAATTCAGCATGTGGGTCCGCATGGGCCGGGGCCTGGATTTGATCCTCGGTCCTCAGGGCTTCAAAGCGAGCGCTCCACCCGCTGAGCCATCCCAGCTTTCCCACACATAGTTCTTTTTAATCAACACTCCTCAAAGCACTCAATTTGGGTGCAACATCTTTTTTAACCTGGGATATTGACTATAGTGGGCTTAACATATAGAAAATCTTGGTTTATCCCTATTTTCTTTACTGCTTTATGAAGTTTCTTAGACTTTAAAAGGTAATTTTCATACAAATATTATACAAAGTATCTCGTGTTTCCTTTTATTGCTTTTATAGCTTCAGATTTTACATTAAAATCTATGAGCCATCTGGTATTTCTTGTGATAGTATTCATGAGATATTACTCATTTTTTTCCTACAATTTTTGTGACTATCTTTGCTTGTTTATTTTCTGTTTGACTTTTACAATCTGCTTATCAAATTCAAAATATATTACTGGTATTTTTATTGAGAAGGCATAAAATTTATAGGTTAATTTAGAGATAAGTGACATCTTTATGAGTCCATTTAGTCATGCAGTCTTCATTTCATAGTCAATGCAGTATTCTTTCTGTTTGTTCAAGTAAGTCTTCATTTGTACTTCTCACTGGATTTTTAGTTTGTTTGCAGATATCTTTTACAATTCCCGTTACACTAGGTATTTTACCTAAACTGTTAATGTAAATGTTATCTTTCGCCATCATAACTTGTAGTAGGTTTTTGTTTGCATCTATGAAGCCTAGTGGCTCTTGATATGACTGTTGTGCTGATTTATCTTTGTAGTACTTATACAATTTCCAAAATTTTTTTTTAACTAGCCTCTTACAAGAGAAACATAGAAGAAGCATTCAGGTTGTGTGTTCAACAAAACTTCAAACAGGAGGCGACCCCTTAGCTGAATTCCCAGGTTCAGGACTCTGACATCATTCAGGATCATAGGGTCAATGGGCTAGAAAATGAAGAGCTGTGAGTCATAAAGAGGAGAAGAAGGGATGGGTTCATGTAGAGCCTTACAGGAATGAGGTCAGGATTTATTCTAAAAACAATGGAAGCAACTGAGTGATTTTGGAAGAAGAGCAACTAAAATGACTCTCCTAACCAGGAGAATGGATTTCTGTGGCAAAAATGGCTAGCACAGCAGTGTTGTAATAATATTACAGATAAACCTTGTGACATGAATAAAGAGAAATGTAGGGGTCAAAATATATTAATGAAGTAGAGTCTGTAAGAGTTGATGGCTAACTGATAGAAAAAGGTAAGGCAAGGGAGAGGTTAACAATTCTGACTTGGGCAATGGGAAGAGAAGAAAAAGATTCGTGAGAGGAAGGGATGAGTTCTATTTTGGGGAGGTTACATTTGAGAAGTCTGTGAAAGACACACATGAATTTGCTAAATATATCTCTATGTATTAGATCCCCTCATTCATTATTCAACACATGCTGATTATATGCTCTCTGCATATCAGACAGACACTTTCGCCCTGGCAAGAGTGTACATTAGGGCATGCCCCTTGCCCTTTGTAACAGTCAAGATAGAATGGTGAGTGTGACCATATACGTACATTATATAGTTTTTATCTGAAAAAGAAAGCATAGGGACAATAGTAGGCTAAATTTTGTCTCCCTGAAATTCATACGAAGTTCCAATCCCCAGTACTTCATTATGTAAGTGTATTTGGAGTTAGATCTTTAAAGAGTGATTAAGTTAAATTGAGGCCATTAGAGTAGTGCTCTAAGGCAATATGACTGGAGTTTTTTTAAGAAAAGGAAGCGACACCAGGGGTGCCCCTGCACAGAGGGACAGCTATGTGAAAAGGCAGCAAGAAAATGGCCATCTGGAAACCAAGGAGAGAGGTCTTGGATGAAGCTAACTCTGCTAAGCACCTTCATCTTGGACTTCCAGGCTTCAAAAATGGGAGAGAAGCGATGCTAGGAGAGCTCAACAGGATAAGCGCTTGCCTTGCAACCCAAAGGTTCTAGGATCAAATCTCAGCCCAGCCCTGCAAACCCACGTGCTGAACTGCTACACAGCTGGTAACCACCAGGATGGCAGCGGAAGTTCTCACCTCGAATGTGGGAGGCCCCTAGGTCGGTTATGCCCAGCATGACTCCACATCTACCTGTGTGGAATGAAACTATGTCACTACTGATGATGTAAAACTATGGAGACTGCTTTGGGCTCTCCCCTCTTTTCTCTCTGTCTCTCTCTCTCTCACCTTCTTTCAAACTTTAAAATAAATCTTAAAAAAAAGGAAATGGGAGAAAATATTTTTTTTTGTTTTTATGCCAGCTATTATGTAGTATTTTGTTATGGAAGCACTAGCAAATGAATACAGGACACTAAAACTTAAAATATGCATTTTCATGCATTTTGAAGCAAATAAATTACTGATAAAGAGAGATCAAGACCCAGACAAAGAAAATGCATAGGACTCCCTTTTCTCCAAATTTATTAAGGAATAATTGACAAATATAAATGTGTATGCTTACAGTGTACAATTTAATTATTTGATATACATATACATTGTAGAATGATTACAATATCAAGATAATTAACATAGGGGAAGCCGGGATGGCTCAGTGGTTTAAGTGCTCAATTTGCAGCGCCTGGGACCGACGATCGAATCCCGGCCCCGGCCCCGGCCTGTGCGGACCCATATGCTGAACTGGGAAGTTCCCCCAGTTCAGTTCTCTCTCTGTCTCTGTATCTCTCTCTCTCTCTCTCTCTCTCTCTCTCTCTGTCAAAAACAATGAAAAAAATATATTAAAAAAAAGATTTATAAAAAAAAAAGATAATTAACATAGCCATCACCTCTGATATTTAGCTATGTGGATGTATGTGTGTGTTAGAACATTTAAGATCTAGTGTTAGCAACTCTCAAGTGTACAATACCATATTATTAACCATACCGTTAAAAACATTTTTAGTAAGTAATTACATATTTAAATTCAGTATTTAATTGAACCGTATTTTTTTCAGCAAGGTATAAAATTTGTTAATAGAACCTTTAAATATTTTAATCACTTCTTTATTTTCTGCCATAATCTTAGGTGCCAAATGAATTTTAAATTATTCTTTAGAGTCTCAGGATGATTCAAATTCAGGAATAAACTATGGAAATTAAAATGTTTCTTATTCTGTGGCATGGAATAATTTGGTGATGTGCTTCAGTATGTTGATGTTTCATTTATGTTATTTTTTGAAACATTATTCTTAATATATGATACGGAGACAGTGTTCTCAGAAGTGTAAATAACATTTAATAACCTGTTTTTTGAGTCAATGCCAGTTCTTCAGGCTTTAACAAATTATTGCTAGGAAACAAACTCATGAAATAAACATTTAATGTTTCTGGACATACTGTTATGATACCAATATGAAAACAATAGCTGTGAAGAGAAAATAAATCTTTTGCAGGCATAATTAGCTCAGAGTCTTTGAACTGAGAAATCTGGATCAATAATGGCCAAGTAGGCAAAGAGGATAGCTTCTGTAGGCCACTGAAATTCAAAGTACTTTATTTCCAATTATTGTCTCTCTTCTAGAGTATACAAGTTGTCTAATAGAGTTCACCCTTAAATGTTTCCAGAGGCCAAGATTTAAGCAATAGTTTTACCCATTGATGAGTTTACTTTTTAAGTGCCACTTAGATTTTGTTTTAAACCTATTTGATTTTCCGGTTAAGTGCTTGAAAAATATGATTATGGCTCATTTGCAGAGGTGACACAGGCCTCTGTGACTCTAAGCCTCTGTTTGAGAGCTTAAACTAGTTTAAACAATTAAAAGAATTTGTGCACATGTTGAAATTTCCTGAGTGTTGGCAGACTACGGGTACAAGTCAACCACACTTCTACTCTATCTTACAGGGATTCTTATGTCAATTCCTCCTTAATTTCTTGGCAATATTCCTTATAGCAGATCCCAACCTCCCTGAGTAAATTGTGGCCAAATAGGGCCTACTCCTACAGACTGGAATGGGGATAATTCCTTGAAGTAGCCCAAGGAAAGGAGATATTGTAGGACCCCTATATCCTTAAATGTGATTTTGTACCAAGTTCCTTTTGATTTTAAATGAAAATGAACAAAGTACATTTAGAAAGACTCACTAGCCCATGAATTTGATTCTAATAATGGTCAAATAATTTTGGTTTTATAATAATGCGTAGAAGTATCTAGACACATATAGTACATCTGGCTCTTAATACCCAAGCAAGACTATGACAAAGATAGTATTTTTATTTCTTGGTATCAGTACTCCAGTGCTTGTTTGAAAAAGGACTGATGACCATCTAAATGAGCCTAGGTTTTCTAAGAAGAACCCACTAGTTGATTTAATATAAAGATCAGGCAATTAACAATCAATACTTACAAAGCTCCTTTAGGGAAATAGATTTTATTAGGTTCTAATCTAGCTGATTAGGCAGCAATCAGACGTCTTTGTATTCCAAATAAAGCAGTTAATATGACAACATTTTTTCACTTACTTTAATTAAGACTCTGAATTTGGTCATGAAGGATATTTAAGATAAATGATGACAGGTCTAGGAAGGGGCTCGGAATCTGGTTTAGATCCAGTGTTTTCTTACTTAACTATAGTTAATGTCAGAAGAACAAAGTAAGACATCATTTATATTCATGTGTTAATATTTATTACATGGATACAATATTTCTGTGGCACAGAATCTCATATATACATCATTCAACAGTCATTTCCTAAATATTAATTATGCATATGAAAATATAAAAGTACAAAATTAAGAATTAAGAAAGACACAGTTCTTATACGCAAAGATCTTATGATTCAATGGGGGAAGATATTTAGATATGTAAATACAACTCTAAGTACCAAAAATATATATATAAATAAAATTCTGGTAGAGAATGTAGAAAGAATAGTGCAAAAGTTCAGAGATATATAGAAAATCTTCCAAATGAAAGTGATATTTCAACTGGTGTTTGAAAGATGAAAACAACAGTGATTAGTGGAGGTGAAGTAGGACTCTGCCTACCCCTAGGGAGGAAACAAGAGTGATGCCATAAAGGAGGAAGAGATGCGAAATTGTATCATATAGTGGGAAATGATGGTGTCAACATATAATATGATCAAATTTACAATGGAAGGTCTTAAATCTCACACTAAAGAATTTGAACTCCTTTTTATGTCTGGTGGGGTATTACTGAAGAAGGGATTATAATAAGGGAGTAATGGGTTATATAGGATAACTCATAGCTGCATGAAGTATTAAACATTGTGAAGTTCCAGTTCTCAAAGGATAGAAGAAAAGCAGTGATCAAGTGATTGTAATAGTCCTAGTGAAAACTGTTTTTGTAGTATTTTGGGGGCAAAAAGGAACAGTCATAATTGAAAGAGAGTGGCATTAATAAATTTTGATGATGTGAAGGACAAGGTCAATGTTAAAGTGAAGCATAACTGTGGATGAGACTGCTAGTTGCCTGTTAGTATTTCTTCTCCCTTTCTTATTTAATAGCATTGCCCAGAACTTTAGCTGGACACGTTGTCATCCAGCTAAATGATTATAATTTAGGGTTTCTGTAGCTGGGTGTGGCCACAGGATTCTATTCAAGTCTGTGAGACATATCTGCAACTTCTAAAAATTCTCACTGAAAGAGAAGTTTTCTTCTTCCATTTCTTCCTCCCAGGTGCTGAGATGTGGATGGAACATGTGACAACACCACCAGCCATCCCGTCTGTGCATGGAAGCCAAGTGCTGCAGTGAGGCTTGATCCTGGACACCTTTCACCTGGCACAGACATAAAGATAAAAGTATGATTCTTATTTTTAATTACTTTATTAAATTTGTTGGAGTGATATCAGTTAGCAAAATTATATAGGTTTCAGGTGTATGATTCTGTAACACACATCATCTATGTGTTGCATTATATGCTCACCATTCACAGTCAGTTGTTTTTGTCACTTACATTTTAATTTTTAATATTATATGCCCCTGACCTTATTCCTGACTAACTCAATAACACCAGATTTCATACTCAAGAGATTATATAGTGTCAGAG
Organism: Craseonycteris thonglongyai; assembly: GCA_004027555.1. NCBI lineage: Eukaryota > Metazoa > Chordata > Mammalia > Chiroptera > Craseonycteridae > Craseonycteris > Craseonycteris thonglongyai. Next base: position 9,851 of record PVKE010040510.1, read on the forward strand.
TAAACTCAGTTACATTTTAGTAAAAATCTCCACATTTCAATGACTCCAAACAACAAAAGATTTTTTCTCACTGTCAAATGGCCATGCCTAACTTTAAGGGAATGTAGAAATGACATCCTCTTGTGTGCCCAGAAAGAGATGAGAACAAGAAATACTGAACATCAATATTTACCACAGAATTTTTTAAAAAATGATGTCATTAACCAGAAAGAGGAAAGGAAGGTGACAGAGACAATAAATTTAATTATGCATATCTTGCCATGGAATTTAGGTTCCTTTGTAAGCAACATAAAACTGGAAATATGGACTTTGCATCTGAGTGACATGAAATATAAGGCTGAGATTCATCTTTCTACATATAGGATTTAAATCAGTAGGAGACAATGAGACCACCCAGGGCTGGAAGCAGAGAAGAGTAGAGATAGGACACAGTCCTGGAGAACTACTACATTTAAACTTGCAAAGAGAGGAGATGGATCTTGAGAGAGAGTGTGAGGACTGGTTAGGGAACTAGCAGGAAAACCAGGGCAGAGTAAGGTCACAGGACCTACAGGACAATTTTGCAGAGAAGTCATGTGACATAAAAAAAAATGATTTAAAATATTTGAGAAAGCAAGTTTCAGAGCAGTGGTAGTAGAGGGACCAGATTGCAGTGAGTTATGAAGCAAATGGGGTGAGTTGGAACATATGCTCTGAAAGTAGCAATGAGGATGTTTAGAGAATTGATGGTAAAAAAAAAAAAAAAAAAAGATTAACTGGGCTACTCAGGAGCCCAGTCAACCTTGAAAATGTCTAAGATAATATGAATTTTCAGAGTTAATATTTTGTTAAACAGCCATCTAAATTTTATAAGCAACCACTTGAAAGCAATATAAATTATTGAACCAGCCAATCACCCTTCACTTATACTGTTACCTGTGAGAATTTTTCTTGGCAGAAACAAAACAGAGTTATACAAAGGCCTTTCTACTCATTTTACCCCAGTGGTATTGTAATGGACAGGAAAATAATGCTAGAAACATAATGACAAAAAACAAACAAGCAAGCAAGCAAGCAAACAAACAAACCTAAAAAACTCAATGTAATTCAGCAAGTATCTAGAGACAAGCAATGCCAATTACCAAGATTGAACTTCTAAACAAACTGAATTGATTCTCAGCATGGCTAGTAAGGAACTAGGTCAACTAGGGAGGGTTTCTTAATAGAATCAATTACCTCCTTGGTCCTGTCTTCCTTTATATTGTCTATCTACTTGAGGACCAAATCATTTTTACTTAGTAACATTGTAAATTTTCTTACTTTAGTTATTTGCTTCAACTTTCTTATTTTTCACTGAGTGTATAAAGTGTAACATTGAGGTCTGAATAATAAATGTACAAATTAGGGGCAAATCAGAAATGATAGAAAATAAAAATACTTAATCTTTTATGTAAGTCCAAATGAAACCCTAATTTTATTTACTATATGACAAAATAGTGTATAATGTAAGTGTGCGGCAGATTGAAAAATTAATCAATGGTCAGTCAGTTAAAAAAATGGAAGTGTAATGAATTATTAATAAAAAATAGTAGTTACATGGGGAAGCCAGGATGGCTCAGTGGGTTAAGTGCTCACTTTGCAGTGCCGGGGACCGAGGATCAAATCCTGGCCCGGCCCGTGCGGAACCATATGCTGAACTGGGAGCTCCCCCAGTTCAGTTCTCTCTCTGTCTCTGTCTCTGTATCTCTCTCTCTCTCTCTCTGTCAAACATAAAAATAAATAAATAAAAAATATATTTAAAATAAGGATATCACTTCACATTAAAAAAAAAATAGTAGTTACAAAGTCTGAGTCAAGCTGGATTTTCTTTTTTATCTTATAAAAGGTAATCTTTTGTTGAAAGTACTAAACAGTATCACTATATGCATATTACAATTATAGGAATCTTTAAAGACCTAATTTTGAGATGAATTTCTGTAGCTATTCATATTTTAATATATATATAAGAAAGTATGTCAAATGTTCAGTTTTTTTTTCAGTAGCAGATTGATAAGCTAGACTCTCTGCCTTACTTTGAAGCAAATTTGAATGAAATAATTTTATACTGTAAAAATAATGAGATCTGTAGAAGAAAAAGTACAGTACATATTATGATAAGATAGAGTAAATTCCAGTATATTCTAAGTGCTTAGTAACTATCACTAAGGAAACCAGTTTCTTGGTGTTTACATAGCATGGAGTTCACAATTCAAAGGGCTGATCTGTTGAGCTTACAAAAATATATAATGATCACACACACACACACACACACACATGCACATACATTTCTAAGAGGGTCATATGCAAAGACATATTAAATATTTTTATTTTAAACTATCCATATTTAGTGCAGTAACTAGTTAAAATTTCTAAATGAAAAATTCTATTTCATGGGTCTTCAGAATGTCTCAAAAATTAACCAAAATTTATTAGATAGAAGCATCAGCTTGAATTGGATTGAGAATTGTTTTATGCCACAAGCTGAAGTGGTACCTGAAAACAATCTAAACACTTTACATTGGGGTTGAAGAGTGAAATTTATGGTATGTGTCCAGACTTAGCATTGACTTTCTTCATTGCCTCCTTCAAGTTACTTAAATGGTCTATTTCTAATTAATTCACATATATTTTCATGATAGCACATAAGTGTAAACCCTAAGAATAAATTTGTTCCCAGATGGATTGTTCAATAAACAACCAATTTATAATTGAGAGATGCCACAATATCAATGGGGAGAGGGCATTACCAAAACACTGTGTCCAGAACTAATTGGAGCCACTGATTACTGGCAGAACGATCAAAACAACTGCAATTACTTGTATGACAGAAGGATATTGACTCATGGAGAAAGAAATACTGAGTGTATTTTGATGGTCTATGGCATTTGAAGTAGTATGGTGGATTAAAAGAGTGGAAGTAGATGACTATTAAAAAACAAGATGTGGACATGGTAGCAGAAGTTTTAAATTCTCACAAGGAACACTTGGAGAAGAAAGTGATTGTGAGAAAATTTAGATAACAAACATTCTTTTCCTGTTTCTTCACTTGTAAATTACCAGGCATATTTTTTGTGGAAAATAATATTTCAAATTTGATGAGCTTTTCTTCTCCTCCTCCTCGTTCTTCTTTTTGTGGAAACATTGTTGATTGCCTGTGTAATTCTCTATTTACAAGATCTTTGTTACTGTGGAACTGATAGTGTCTTCAGACAGGTTGGTGATTAATTACTATGACCAAATTAAATCTGAAGACATTCTATTTCTTTGCAAACTTTCGTAAGGTGACGGGACGACCCGCTTTTGGCGGGACAGTCCTGATTTTTAACTATTTGTCCTGCGTCCTGCGGCATTTTAAAAAAGTCCCGATTTTTGGAAAGAATGCACGACAAGCCAGGGAACGGTGGGAGATAGACCAAATTTTTAATCAAGAACCCCCTCCCTCCAGGTCAATGGTGTCCCACTTTACCAATGTTAAAATCTGGTCACCTTCTGAAAGGCTCTTTTTTGGGAAATATTGAAAGTAGATAGCATGGTAAAAACATGTTTTTCAGGTGATGAAGAAATGGGCTCTTCTTTATAGCACAAGCAGGCATCATCAATGAGTAAAGCAAGCTGGGTGCAGGACTACAGATGGCTGTGGACACTAGTACATGGAGAGGTTGTCTCTCTTCAAAGGAGACACCACTCCAGCTGACTGTTGTCACACTGAAATAAAGATCTGGTATCGCCAGATCTTCCCACTTTTTAAGGCAAGATAAAAATCTAGACCCATATGTAAACATATGGATTCTTAAAAGAAACGTTTTTCAGAAAATTAAAAAAAGATTGTATCCCACCCAGACAAAACACATCTGTGCATCCACCCAGTCTAGTAGCTGATAGGCTATTAGCTTACCACCTCTGCTTTGAAGGCATTTTTGTTTCAGATTTTTAAATATATTGGGGAGATATAAAAGTCTTTTTATTTTCAAATCAATTCAGAAACTAGATATTAAATATATGATTCAGGCATGGCCATGTCCCAGGTATCATGAGGTACACAAACAAATGAATAAAGTATGACCACAGACTTTGAAGAACTTGAAAGAAGAGACCCCATATATTTCACATTAAAAACCTACAATGGATCACTGGCTTTCATGTTGCCTACCTCATTACATATTTTGTTTTTAAATATTTTAATGGAAAATTAATCTACTTGGTATAGAAAAATACAATTAGAGTAGTATAGTATATCTGATCCTATGGAAGCAAATAGCTACTTCTATACCATGATAAAACATCTTGATTCTGGGAATTTATATTTTCTAAGCAATAAATGTCAAAATGCCATCTTATCCTCTAAAGGACAATTTAGGTTTTCTTTTTTCTTTTTTATGGCACAAAGTTCTAAATGTAGTATTCAGTGTGCCACATGTGCTAGATTTTTAAGAGATTTGGATAGCTTCTTACCATGTAGGGAAATTTTTTGCTGAACTGATGTGACAATGAAATAGTCACCCCTTATTTTAAGTAAGCAGAAGAAAATTAGTCTTAAAGTAGTTGACGTGAACTAATGAGAATTTTAATTGGGTGGTTTGCTTGTAAGTTTCTTTGAACTTAAGTGGGGGGACTTCATTAAAGTGAATGAACAATTTTCAGGGAACTAAAAAGCATTGATATTTTCTTTGTGTAATTTTTTTTTTTTTTTTTTT
>PVKE010040511.1:0-14565 GCA_004027555.1 Craseonycteris thonglongyai
ACGCTTTGTTGATTTGTTAATTGAGTTTTAAGATCCCTAACTTTATGTTTTCTCAGTTCAGAATTTGGTGGATAATCTGTTTGATACTTGTTATGTAAAGCTAAAAGATGTCTCTCCAGATTACCCTTTTTAGCAATGGCTACCGAGGTAAGGCATATTAAACAACAACATTTATCATTCACCATTGTAAAAAAGTAATTGAATTCCCGTTCTTCATTGAAGTGATAAGTTTTCGATTTTTTCGGTTTACTACTCATGTTCATGGGTATACTAGAATGCAAAGAAATATGACAATTTAAAGAATAAATATTGAATGAGATATTTTCCTAGAAAATTCAAAAACTCATGAACTGCAGCAATTATCTCTGTTACATTGAGAGAAATAATAACAATACTGCATATTACGATCGGGGACAACAATACAAGTATATTAAAATCCAATATAGATATATTCAAATTTACAAGAAGTATGTTAAAGTTACAATATATTTATTACGGTTTACAATACTGACTTCTTAATTTAAATAGAATGATCGTTATTCCTAATATATTTGTAATACTGTCCCTTATTTTTCTCTCAGTGTAATGACCGCAGTTTAGAGATCTGTTGCCAAGAATGCTCACGTATCAAGTAAATAGATAGGTAAGAAAAGCAATTTAATTTAAAACAAAGAAAAGGTACTTACATTTTAAACAGAAGAAAAATTGAAACTCAACGTGGTCACCAGGGATAAATAATATTGATTGATAATAATACTGTTAATACAAAAGAAAAGAAGCTACCGTATGACACTACCAAATATTCAAGCTAACTGACTGTGTTCTTCGATGAGTCGAGTCGTAACTGTTGCATTCACGCGTTGCGTCCGATGACAAGTGTAACACATAAGTCAAAATGTATTGTCTGGGTGGGCGGAGATCACAGTGTCAGGCTGTCAGAATTCTAGAAATTTATGACCTTGGCAAATTCCCAGAATGCATTAAACTATTGCTAGAAAGTTTTGTCTTCTACAATCGCTTCGAAGTCCATGGTACACGGAATTCTACCCCAGACATTGTGAGTGATCGACATTGACCAAAATTGGCCTCGCGATCCACGGGTCGACCGCGATCGACTTGTTGGCCACCCCTGTTCTACGTCATTAGTGTGGCTTTGTATCACCTGTCTGGGTTGCATCAAGGCCTCTGCTAATGGATAAAAAGGGCGGGGTCCCCCCATAATGAAAGGCATCTTGATGACTGAACTCCAGTCAAGGGCAGCCTTGGAACTAACTGGGTAAGAGAACACAACATAAGAAACTAAAATAATTTACAAGTTCATTATTAAACCACAGAGCAAACAAGCCAGTTACTGAGCAAAAAAAAAAAATCAGCCTGGTGGCATCATCTAAGGATGCTCACTACTCTGTGTAGGGGAACAAGACTGACTATAGACTGATTTAGTGGGTGAGTTTCTGAGGCCACAAATACTTAACTGCTTTGGCCAGGTTTGGCTCCAGATGTGTGCATGGTTTGCTGGCTCATTGCAGGCCGTAGCTGACCAAACCTGGGGAATGACAATGAATGGCATGTCACTGGATTCCTAGAACACTTTAATCTTAGTCATTAATTTAGTAAATAGTTATTGAACTCTGTGGATGTATATACATATGTGTATTGAGGAAGTCTCAGGAAAAAGTGTTGGAAAGAGTGCAGGTTTCACATGCAGACAAAATTATATATACATTCTATTTCCAAAAGTTACAAGGTTTATGACCTGGAGTAGTTTACAAACCCCTGTGAGCCTTCTGTTCTTTATCTGTTAAGTGATACACAAGGTGACATAGATTAAATGACATCATGTGTTAAAGTGCCCAAATTGGCCTAGCACATAATAGAAACCCAATAAATGATACATGTATACTCATTTGAGAACTGAGGATAAAGTTCTGTTTTTGTTTGTTTTTCTTCTCCAACTTCTTTAATCATAAATTAAGACCTTTTGTTTTTAGGGAGAGGAGAACACTCAAAATATAACATTTAGGTTCATTATATTTATGCTCGTAGAATTTACTGAATTCTTGGAGTTTGGGATTACAGTTGTTTTTTTTTGTTGTTGTTGTTTTTTAATATTTTATTTATTTATTTATTTTTGACGAGAGAGAGAGAGAGAGAGATACAGAGACAGAGACAGAGAGAGAACTGAACTGGGGGAGCTCCCAGCTCAGCATATGGGTCCGCACAGGCCAAGGCTGGGATTCGATCCCTGGTCCCCAGCGCTGCAAAGTGAGCGCTTAACCCACTGAGCCATCCCGGCTTCCCCTGGGATTACAGTTTTTAATCAAACTTGGAAAAAATCTTGGCTAATATGTTTGTACAGATATACACTTTTGAAAAACCCATCATAGTTCTTGTCTTTGCTGTAATTCTAATCACACACATGTTAGATTGCTTGTGTTAACCTATAGATCATTGAAGATTTGTTCATTTTTTGAGGTGTCCTTTTCTGTGACTTCATCTTTTTTGGCAGGGAAATCCTTAATTTGAGTCCTCATGACAATACGACTGCAGATGATGATGATGATGATGATGATGATGATGATGATGATGACGATGACGATGAAGTTCTATGTTTAAACACCACAGAGACGCAAGAGGCTACAGGGGGAAAATGATATAAACTTGTGTGCTTCCCTCATTTCAAGGGTCACATCATCTCCTGTCTCTGCCTGCTTTTGGTCACTCTCCAGTGCCTTTAAATTACTGCTTTTTAAATACTTGGTGCAGAGTTTATCATTGTTTTCTGGGGAAAACTTAGTCTGATACAAGATGTTCTGTCATCGTCAAGCAGGAAGTCCCTGAGAGCCAAACATTTGAAATTCCATTAAAACCTTTCAAAACAGGAATAAAAGCTCTGTACTGAAAGAAGCCCTGCAATGTGATGAAGGAGTTGAGACAGAGTGTAGCCTGGTCTGATCTCTGGTTCAGATAGAGCCCTCTGGTTAAGTGGTGTGGAGTCCACCTAGGAAAATTTGCAATAATTCAGGCAAGAGACAGGAAGGGCTAAAGGTGGTTCTAGAAGACGAAAGATGGATTTGAGTCATATTTAGGAAATACGCTTGGCTGAGATCAGAGACTGGGTAGATGTCAGGGGTAAGGTCTAGCATGCATCCACATTTAAATTTTGGTGGCTAGTAGCAAGAACAAACCATCACTGAGATGGGGAACATAAGAGGATGAATAGATTTAGGGACAGAGAAATTGAGGTGTTATTTTGTCCCATGTACACATCCAGGTTAGGCTTCCAAACACTTTACTCAATGTAGGCATGAATAAATACATACGGTATATAATTTTTTAAGGAAAAACAAACAAAATAGATATCTCAGTATTTCAAAATGATATATTGATTCCAAGGTCTCCAAATTCATTATGTTCCCCTTTGATAATGCTGGGTTTCTAAAATATATTCTCAGCATGTTGATACTGAGCAGAACAGAATTCCAATATTTATTTCCAGTATTTCTGTTTTACTTAATTTTCTATAATATCCAGTATACGTCTGATAGGAGCTGTTGGTATGTGGCTATTTTCCAGTATCTTTTTCTCATCAATAATTTCTGTAGGTCTAGAATATATACCATGTTTTTTAAAACCCGTTGGTTTCTACAGTTCCAATGTTTATTTTTGCTTTTGTTGCTTGTGCTGTTGGTATCACTTCCTAAAAAAAAAAATCATTGTCAAGACCACTATCAGGGAGTTTTCCCCTTGTATTTTCTTCAAGGAGTTTTATGATTTCAGGCTTTACATTTAAATGAAGTCTTTAATTCCATTTGAGTTGTTTTTTGTGTATGGTATAAGACAAGGGTTCAATTTCATGCATTTGCATGTGAATATCCAATTTTCCCTACACCAGTTATTGAAGAGATTATTGTTTCCCCAATACTTTGTTGAAAATTAGTTCACTATGTATACATGGGTTTATTTCTGAGCTCTCTAGTCTGTTCCATTGGTCTATATGTCTATTTTTATACCAGTACCACACTGTTTTTGATACTATAGCTTTGTAATATAGTTTGATATCAAGACGGGGCATGCCTCCAACTTTGTTCTTACTCAACATTGTTTTAGCTATACAGAGTCTTTTGTGGTTCCATATGGATTTTAAGATTGTTTCCTTTATGATTTGATAGTTTTCTATAGTAGTAGCTTTTGATTCATTTCTCTTATCTTTTGTGTATATACCGTAAATTTTTGCTTTGTGGTTGCCATAAGGCTTACATAAAACATCTTATACTTATGACTGTCTATTTTAAGTCAATAACAACTTGACTTTGTTCACATACCACAACTCAACACTCTATTCTCTCTTCCCCACCATTTTATGTTTAATGGCACAATTTACTTTTTTTTTTATTGTTACTGCATTTGTCTTTTAACCTTCATTCTAGAGCTACCGTATTTTCCGGCGTATAAGACGACCCCCTAATTTTACAGTTAAAACATAGGTTTAGGCCTATATTTGCTGTATAAGACTACCCCCCACTTCCGAGGCAACACCAGTTCTTTTTTTAATTAAATTTTTAATGAATGACATTTTTCGAACATACCGTAATATATCGTACATTGATAGACCATGTATATTGCATGCATAAAAAGCCTGCTTGGATTGGCTGAGTTAGAGAGGCGGTCCGAGCAGCCTTGCAGTGATTGGTGCGGGATCGAGTTGGAAAATTTGTTTAGCAGCATATTGAGACGATTTTCGGGATATACTCGGCATATAAGACGACCCCCGATTTTCGGTTGACTTTTTTTCGTTTCAAAAGTCATCTTATACGCCGGAAAATACGGTATATGTGATTTAAACACCACCATTATGATATTTGTGTATTTCAAATGTGACTATATATTTATCTTTACCAACGAGTTTTATACTTTCATATGGTTTCATGGTACTAGTTAGCATTCTTTGTCTTCAGTTTTAAGAACTTCCTTTTTTGGTTTACCTCTTCACCAATTATGGTGCCTATGGCGTCCCAGAAATCATTCTTCTACTCAGTCATTTAATCACTGCTTCTTTTTTTTTTTTCTTCTTCTTTTTTTTTTTATAATGGTAACAACATGTTTTTTTTAAATATATTTTTATTTATTTATTTATTTTGACAGAGAGAGAGAGAGAGATACAGAGACAGAGAGAGAGAGAGAACTGAACTGGGGGAGCTCCCAGTTCAGCACATGGTTCCGCACGGGCTGGGGCTGGGATTTGATCCCCGGTCCCCGGCGCTGCAAAGTGAGCGCCTAACCCACTGAGCCATCCCAGCTTCCCCTAATCACTGCTTCTTATACAAACATTTATTGAGCACTATGTATGAGGAGTTGTACTGAAGGGAAGGGGCATGATGACTCTAAAGGTGAACAATACCATCGAGTGTCAGAGACAGAGCTGTTAACAAAAACAAGATGTTATGAGAAGAATAAATGGAACAGTGATTGGCTACGGAGTTGGGTGTGGATAAAACCAGAATGTCTGCTGGAATGGGGTAAGGAAACTGGGTATTTCAAATTACACTCCTGAAAATTTCAGCCTGGAAATTTCAACCCCATAGGAAAGAAGCATTGTCCACCGCCCCTCCTCCTGCCACTCCTTCCTTTCTCATATAGAATCTTTTGCGCCACTATTACTAATAAGATCATGCCAGGTCCCATCGGGTACTGAAGTACCAAGAAGGTTGAGGGACACTGAATTAAGAGGATCTTGGAGCACATCATTGATAAGGTAGTGTTTTGCTGCATTTTGAAAGATAAGAAGCTTGTCTGTTCAAAGAACAATATCCCAGCAAAGGGTGCAAAGTGCAAAGGTATGGAAATAGGAAAGAGAAACTTTATTCTATTTATGAAGCATCAAGGATTTGTATAGCTGCAGCATGGGTGTGTGTGTGTATGGAAATAGGCTGGACACGGTTGATAATACAGTTTGGGTCTGTATTTCAATGAGTGGGGTATACTGCACTGGAAAGTTTTCATTCTTTTTATATTTAGAGGATGAGCACAAATTGTCTCCACAATCAATGCCTTTTCCATAGTCATATTGAAACTAAGTAATAGCCTGGATTAGAATTACATCTCTCTGGCCTCTGGCCTCTCTCCTTCCCTTACCTCTTCTTTTCTAGACTACCGAATTTGCAGATTTGATATGAACCAGTGGCTGAAAAAAAAAAAAAAATTCTCCCTGTCAACTGGTTTATCTTGCTACTGACAGGAATAATCAAATTCAATTGGGCTAAACAAACTATAATGCACTGTCAAAAGCCATTAGCAATATAAGAGCCTCCAGTCATAAAGAGCTCTTTTTGTATATGTTAGAGTTTTCCTCAGGAAAGGAAAAACTCAAAGTAAAGGAAACAATGTGTTTCATTTACAAGTTCTGAGTCCTCCAGGGTCTTCTCATCAGCTCCATGGTTTGATTTTTTTTCTTTTCTTTTCCCCAGATATTAGTAGCAGCACTGTCTCTTTTTATAATCTCAAATGTATAATGTTTTCTTGGTCAAATTAAAAACCTGGGTATATTAAAGTTTGCATATTGTCCAGATTTTCAAGAGGGGAAAAAAAGAGTTGTAATCAAAACCAACGCTGAGGAAACTGATACCTCCTCTGCCTTTTGAAAGAAAATTTTACTCACTCCCTGGAGCCACTATGGTATTTTCCATGATCCAATGGCACCATACTCTCCTAAATTCACATGACTGCCAGCTCCCTGTAGGTGCGCAGGGAGAGAGGTTGGCTACCGCAGTTGCCAAGATGCCATGACCCGTAGGACTGTCAGAACCGGAAAACATTGACAGAGTAACATAGCAATTAAATGAGCTGCAAATGGACTCACTTTAAACAATCTTAGTGCTACTTTCAACGAATCATTTTCCTTTGAAGAAAATACCATTGCAGACAAAAGCAAGATCTGATGCCTTCTATTTAATAACTTTATTAAAATGCCAAGAGTTTAGAGATTACTTACATCTGTCTGGTGCCTTTTCAAATATACACACCGTCCCTAATGAAATGATTCATCAAGGTAGATGTACAAGATGAAATGGAAACTCACACCATTTTCCTTCTTTTTTGGACCTAATCGTCTCAATCATGTGATGATCCCAGGTGGAGGTAAATAAAACGAAAGCAAAAAGAAAGAAAATGGAGGGATTTTTAATGCCTCCTATAGGTTCATTTTCACAAAGTGCCAGTGGGCAATATTGTAAGTAACATTTGTGCAATAGGTACTGTTCTCCCCAGTGCCTGGAACAGATTTTATCTCTTTTGAAGTGTAGGCAGAAGGAGATGAGCTCCAATCTTAACTGAATCCTCTTGTATTAGGGAGTTAGCTAAATCCTTCAAGCTTAATCTTGACCTTTGTTTCGAAAATAAGTGGTTGATCTCCAGGGGCAAGCTCTGAAGAGTCAGTTTGCAAGGTGCAACCTCTGAGGAGCCTTAATCTCCACTCCTGTGTTTCTTGTGGGAAATGCCTTAAGGGCTTCCTTGAAGTACTGGGAGAATAGGTTGTTTGCTTGGCCTCATGATTCCAAGCTGTGTCCTGGGGGCAGAACTGGATAGGAAAAAGGCCTGCTGAGAGGGCTCCATACTGTATATCTTCCTTGTCCCCCTGGGCACCAGAATCTAAACTGCAATGGTCAGTTGGGATTCCCCTGAGCTAGTTTTCCATCTTCAATATCTGGAGGGGCCTTTTATATCTAGACTTTATGAAAATAAATAAATAAATAAAGGATGAGTTGAAATCATTGAAACTACACTTTGAGATAGAAACTATATGGAGTTTACAGTAGATTCATTTGCTTAGGCATGATTATTACTTATACTTTCTTTCTAAGAATAAGCCAGTATGAGTTGCCTAATGATTTCTGGTTTAGCCTCATTTGGATTTCTTTTCCTTTGTTGTCTAAGTCCTGTTTATTCTCATCTGTATGAGCCTTGCTGGCCTTACTAAAATGGCCTTTCCTTTTATGCCAGTGTTTAGTAGTAAGAATAAAGAATTTTTGGTCACAGAATTATTTCATTTATGGTCTTTATCAAATGTACCCACTGAAGCTGACATTTCTCCACACTGCTGCCCTCTGAATATCTCTCTGAAATAACTTCTCTTTTCTATTTGCCTGGATCTACTACTTTCTGCTCTTCTTGAGTGCTGTCTGATTGCTATCTCTCATTCAGTCTGCTCTCTCCACATTCACCTTAATAGTGGCACTGAAGGGAATTGTTCAGTTTTGCTTCCTTCAGAAAGAAGAATGACTTCCAGACTGAGTTTGAATTGAAAATGAATGCTCCATTTGGTGGTAAGATGAATGCTGTGACATTTCCCATGTAAACGTTACCGAATTTTTCCCTTGGCTACTGAGGTGCGGGGATATTAACCCTTAAAAATTATCAGTTTTGTATGTGATATTTCTCAGGGACACAGTTGGTTTTAGGGAATATCCTAAACGACTTCCCAAATGCTCTTCAAATATTAAAAGGCATTTATTAGACATCTTCTGATACTTTAGGAAGAACTGAATCTTGAGATCAAATGAATTTCAATCAATCAGCAAATAAGCATTTGTTGAATACCCATATCACACCTCTGTTGACTAGTCTATATTTTAAGAGCAATGATGGATTATGTACAAAACATATTATTTTTGCTATCTTATATTATTGTGATATAAGGCAATTTTTGTGTAATTATAAAACACATTTTAAAAATGCTTATAGTGTAGATTCTGTCTAGTGGATATGATGCAATAGAGGAAGCTTTGTGATCACTGATAGCATAGCCTATATTTTGAAGATAAATTGTGTGCAAGTGTGTGTGGGTATATACATGTTACCCCCAACAGCCTTCTGTTTCCCTCAGCATGACTTAACTTTAGATAGGCTTCCTCCTGCTTCTAGGTTCTGACTTCTCTTTTGTTAGAGTACTTACGTAAGAAAACTTGTCCCTGTAGATTCTTTCTCTGCCTCTTTGTATATCTTTTAAAAAGCCTCTGGTCAGTTTTACACCCAGAACTGTCATCTCAATGGCCTGGGAGACAATATTTTGGAATGTAATCATCTAAGAACTTAGCATCCCCATCCCCCAGGCTCTGAGGGTGCCTATGGGCAATTAGCAGCAAACACAGACAGCCCGTCTCAGCGAGAACCATGTCGGCTGTCATAGCAGCCCATTATTATTTTCAGAACTCTTCCTGGAGCAGACAGACATGCATGCATGCTTCAGATGTTTCTCAGGAAGGGACTCACTGCCTGACTGAGGAATTCCATGAGCTGAAGGCCTCCAGCGAGCTTCACCTCCATTTCAGCTTTCAAGCGGAGTGCCTGCTTTTCTTGGAGTCTTCTGGAAAACGACTCAGCCGTGTGATGATAGTGTTACGTGCTTCTCAGGACAGCTATGACCAATCATTGATCAAAGCAGTGTATGATGACCCTGCCCTTTCCACCAAGCCCATGATGATGCTCATGAGCAAATTTTGATCAGCAGCTCAGCAATGGCTGGCAGAGAATTTGTCCATCTGCAATGAGGCTGAAGGATATCCCAGCCCACTGCTGACTTCTCTCCTATTTTACCACCAATGAACCTTTCACAGTCCTCACTACATCTCAGGTCAGCTTCCCGGGGGACATCAACCCAACAGTTTCCCCAAACAAACATATATGTCAATAGATATGAAAGTCATAAAGGCGAAATATGAAAGTAGAAAGGAGTCCATGCTGCTGGCAAGCAGAAACTCCTCATGAAATTTCCAATACAAATGAAGAGACAGCGATCAAATGATTTTCACTGTACAGAAGGGCCAACCACAAGTTCTTATTAAATGTTAAGAATATATTCAAATTACCCCAAAAATTAATTTTAAAAAGTTGAGAATATGACTATTGAGAACATTTAAATTTCTCTTTAGCGTGATTTATATAATATTAATAACAATAAGAGCTTTTTCCTTTTTTGAGTATTTATTGTGTGCCAGGTATTGTTATCACTTTCTATAATTTTTTTCCTCAATATGTCATTTTTTTTCCAGTTGTTTGAGATACAATATTCTTATTTAACCTTCATAATAACCCTGTCATTGTCTTGGTTATAAATGAGAAAACCAAGGATTAGAAGCTAAGTAAATTTCCAAAGATCCCACAGAGACAGGATTTAGATCCAGGTGAAAACAGAAGGATCCTCAGGTTCTTTGCTACTCAAGAGCCAGCTCACATGTGCCAATGTCATACAGGGCAAATACTTTACATGCACTGTTTTATTTAATCCTCATAATAGTCCCTTAAGGCAGGTATGATTGTTACCCACCCACTCTTTACAAATAAAATAATTGAGGCCAAGTGAGTTTGTGTGATTCAAAAGAGTAAACCCCGTAGTAGAAGAATTGGGATTTAGACCATCAGGTAAGATTTCAAAGCTTATCACTATGTTGTGATGCTTCTATTAGATTGACCTGTAGTAATGAAACTTACGTAGGTCCATGGAAAGTGTATTGCCACTTATATCCAAGTTAAAGTCATCACAGGAAATTGGAGGTCTGTCCAGTGTCAGTTTTGCTAAAGGACATCCTATAGTCCTTACACTTTAGTCTCTACTTAGCGTTGCCATGGTGGAATCCTATCAATCAACATTATTTGCCTATTCAGCCTGGCCTCTGCTTTTATAGAAATTGAAGTTGACTGTGTGGTAAGCCCCAGAACACTGTACATACTTTGATGTGCTTAGAGACCTTCCAGGTGTTCAAATGAGAAATGACAGACTGGTCTTAACTTTCCACTGAAATGTTTAACCAGAACTGTTTCTGGGTCTAAACCTATCCTCTTTGAGATGTGACAGAGAAAAGAGTAGACAGAATGTCATTTCTTCAAACACCACTTTCATGCCTCTGGGCCATTCCTCAAGCTGATCCCTCCAACTAGAATGCTCTTAATTTCCTTCACTATCTGTCCAAATCCTTTTAATCTTTAAGATCTGGCTCAGACATTACTTTTTTTCATGAAAACTCCCCAACTCTTTTTCTCTGCACAAACAGCAACCATATTCTTTAAGAGAAAAAGAATTTCTGTTCTCCCACTTTTTAAATACTTTTATTCTAGAATCTTCCATCATGTATATGGTATATATGCATTCTATTAATAGACTATTCTTTGAAGGCAAGGATCATATATTTATTTTAATTACTCTTGAACTTGCTGTGCCTACCATAGTATCTGGCATATCTAAACACTCAGGTTGTTAGACTGATATTGAAGAATATAAATATATAAATATTTCTTTTTTTAAGAATCCAGAAATATTTAAGGGCATAAGAGAGGGAGCTCAATCAAATTCTATAGGACTGAAATCTCTAGCATATATGTCAGGAACAGGTATTAATCTACAGATCTGTGAAGAAGCTTGTCTGGGACAGAGTGAGGGCAGGGGCCATGCGTATCTCATTTCACAACAGCACATCTGGCATGTAGCATGATGTTTGATGCCCAGTAAGCACTCTGCTCATTACATCATTGCTGAACCAACATTGCGAGACCTTTATTGAGAGGAGCCTGCTATAGAGACACAATGTACATGCCTACCCGTATAGCATTACCATGACAATGCTCTTATTCTAAAAATTGCATTCCTGTGCCTAAAACAGGAAGTAACCCCGAGTCAAAATAGGGACTTGGTAACCTGCTCCATCAAGGTACTCATACATTTCTTCTTTCAGGTACTGTATCATATAATTTAGCAACAGTCAAGGTTCCTGTGACTTTCTCACCATTTACTGGCTTATATTACAACTCATGGTAAAGTAGGGTTGTGATACATCATGTCTTTATACGGGCACTGAAGAGCCTGATGAGTTAATAGGCCAGGTGTCCTGCAACTAACTCAAAGGCCTCTCCTCTCCTGGCAGAGTTTCAACAACTGCATTTCAATTTAACATGATTTTGCCAGCCTTTCCGCACCTGGGGAGACCTTTAATGCTTCTGAACACAACCTAGCCCTTTATACCCACCCAAACCCACCCGCCCACTCACCTGCATGTCTTTTTCTAGCCTAAGCTTCATCATGGACCTGATGCTACACTTGCAATGACACTTCTATTGTCCCCAGAGGGTTCTTCTATATCCTTCAGTAAACTCACTGCCCATAGATGGTAAATTAGCCTGCGGGAGTGGAGGATGATAGCTTGTTTAAAATAAGAATGTTGGGAGGGCCCTGGAAAAAAAGAGAAAAGTGGAGATTCGTCAGCAGTCAACTCAAGGAAATTGTTTTTGTCACTATGTTCATTTAGGACAGGTTTTAGCACCAACAAAACACATGGTTTTCCTTTTACAAATTTTCTTCATGAACATTTATAGTTGCATTATTCGTAAAAGCCCACAGATGGAAACAAGCCAAATGTCTATCAACTGATTAATGAATAAACAAAATGTAGGATACCCATATAACAAAGTATTTGGCCACCACAAGGAATGCTACATACTACAATGATCTTGAAAACATGCTAAGTAAAAGAAGCCAATCACAAAACACCACATATTACACAGTTCCAATTATATGAAATTTTTAGACTAGGCAAATCTATAGAGACAGAAAACAGTATTTAGTATTAGGAGGGCATGGTGAGAAGGTATTGATAGCTAAAGGACATGGACGTACTTTTTGAGATGATAAAAATGTCTAAAATTTGCTGTAGGGATGGTTGCATATATTTGTGAATACACTAGAATCCATTAAGTTGGACACATAGTAGGCGAATTGTATGGTATATTACTTTGCTAGGGCTAACATAACAAGGTCCTAAGAACTTACTGAATCACACCACAGAAATTTATATTCTCGCAGTTCTGAAGTCTAGAACTCTAAGATCAAGGTGTTTTAAGTTATTTTTTCTGATGGTCGTAAGTGAAGGATCCATTGAAAGTGGCCAGGGGATGCTCTAGCTTGGTCCAAAGCTGGCCACCAAATGTGCCAGCCCTGGGGCCTCCTGGGAAGGGACCTGCTGCAGGCCAAGTTTAGCTGCATCCTGGGCTCTGCCTGGGGCCACCTGGTATGAGCCACAAAGCAATCCACAGACCGCCTCCACTTGTGCTGTACTTGCAGCTGCCTCAAGAGGCCTCGCTGTGAACAGAAGTTGGTTGCCGCTAGGGCTGGGCTTAGGGAAGCGGCTTGGGTGTGCCCAAAAGTTGAATGGGGTGGGGGCTCGGAATCATGAGGGTGGGGCAGACAAAAGTGATAGCCAGTTAGATGGAGCCATGGATATGGCATCTGCCTGCTTCCTTGGGCAGGGAGAGGGCAGGCTCAACAAAGACACAAAGGCTTCTGCCAGCGCTTCCATCTGGGAGAAAGCTGCCCCTCCAGACCTCGCTTTGAAGCCAGACAATTCAGTTCCTCCACATAAGTCCCCATTGCCTTTCAAGCTGCTGCCCTAGCACTGGAGCTCAGAGCGAGTGACAGTAAGTCTGTGCACCGGCTCCTTAAGGGAAGTGCCTAGGATTGCAGCCACCTTCCAGCTCACTCAGCCACAATCTCCACTCATTTTCACAGCCAGAAATTATGGGGACTTCTTTCCCGGACACTGGAACCCTGGGCTGGGGAGCCTGGTGTGGGGCTGAGAACCCTTGTTCCTACAGGGAGGACCTCTACAGCTGAGATTCCCCTCCCAGTTCTTAATGGTCACATGTGGGTGGGGGAGCAGCCCATTCTGTGTCTCTGCCCCTCCTACCCTCTCTAGATGGCTTCTTTTGCATGTCTAGAGTTGTAGGGCATCAGTTCAACTAGACTTCAGGCGATTGTCAGTGAAAGTTGTTCTGTAGTTTAGTTGCAGTTGACGCGGTCTTGAGAGGAGGTGAGCACAATGTTTACCTACTCTGCCACCTTGACCGGAAAATCCAAACATGTTACTTCTGACTGCAGTTTAGATGCCTCAAGTGAATATTTTGGAGCAAAGCCAGAGATTAAAATTCCCTTCCTCCGCACTCTTCTGGACTAGCCAGGGAATTTGACAGGATGTGACATGGTGTGGAGGGCCAGCATGGCATATTGCTTTCAGAGCAGGAGAGCAAACTCGCGGGAATACACTCTTACAATTGTACTAGTCCAGTGGTCGACAAACTCGTCATCCAAAAGAGCCAAATATAAACAATACAAAATTGAAGTTTATTCAAAGAGCCATTTATTTAAACTTAAGCTTTACTTTAGTAGAGACATTTTTATGGAAATAATTAGGATTAAAAGTACACTCTCGAGCTTGCCTTTGCTAAATATGTCTTAGTTTAACTAACGGTACATTAAATAAAACTTGGTATCATATTTATATAAAGATAATATTTATTTAAAAATATAACAAGTTAAATAATATAAAAGGTATCCTTAAAAAAAAAAACCACTACAGATACTCCACTAATGTGAACAATGGCCTTGCATTTCCTTGGAAAGTAAGGGTAAGTCAGGTTTGTATGTTTTTTTTTTAATTTTAGGCACGATTCCAAGTTCTCATCGATAAGCCGATTTCTTAATTTACTCTTGATAAAGTTCATGCTTGAAAATGATTGTTCACATAA
>PVKE010040512.1:0-14561 GCA_004027555.1 Craseonycteris thonglongyai
TTTATATATATATATATATATATATATATATATATATATATATATATATATTGGTAGGATTGTTTAACTATTCAGGGTCTTTTGTAATTTCACACAAATATGATATTTTTTATCTATTTCTTAAAATGGTTTTGGGGATTTTGATGGGAATTGCATTAAATCTGTATGTTGTTCTGGTAATATGGCTATTTTAACTGTATTGATTCTTCCAATCCAAGAACATGAAATATCTTTCCATTTCTTTGTCTTCTTCAATTTCTCCTAATAGTGTCTTATAGTTTTCAGGGTATAAACCCTTTGTTAAGATTATTACTATGTATTTTATTCTTTTTGTTGGAATTGAAAATGGTATTGTTTTTGTCATTTATTTCTCTGAAGTTTTATTGTTGGTATATAGGAATGCAATTGATTTTGTACATTGATTTTGCATCTTGAAATTTCATTATATTTATTTACTGTTTCTAATAGTTTTTAGTGGAATCTTTAGAATTTTTTATATAAAGAATCATGTTATCTGCAAAAAGTGACAAATTAACTTCTTCATTCCCAATTTGATTTCTTTTATTTATTTATTTATTTTTTTTTTTGCCTGATTACTCTGGCTAGAACTTCCAGCACTATATTAAATAACAGTGGTGACAAGTGACAACCCTGTCTTGTTCCTGATTTTTTAAAAAAAGGCTTCAGTTTTTACCATTCAGTATAATGTTAGCTGAGGTTTTATTATATATGTCCTTTATTATATTGAGGTACTTTCCTTTTATATGCATTTTCTTGAGTATTTTAAACATAAATGGATGTTTTATCTTATAAACGCTGTCTCTGCATTGATTGTTATAATCATATGGTTTTATCTTTTATTTTGTTTATGTGGTGTATCACATTGATTTGCGTATATTGGATCATCCTTGTGCCCCTGGAATGAACCCCACTTGATCATGATATATAATATTTCCAACATAGTGTTGTACTTAGTTTGATAGTATTTTGTTTAGGATTTTTGCATCTGTATGTATTAAAGATTTAGTCAGTAGTTGTTTCTGTTTGTTTTTTCGTGTGTGTGTGTGTGTGTGTGTGTGTGTGTGTTTTATCTTTACCAGAGTTTGGAATCAGGGTAATGTTGGTCCTGTAAAATGAGTTAGGAAGTATTAGCTCTTCTTCAATTGTTTGGAAAAGTTTAAGGAGAACAGGTATTAAATCGTCTTTGAATTTTTGGTAGCAGTCACTAGTGAAGCCATCTGGTCCTGGACATTTGTTTTTCGGGAGGTTTTTGATGATTGATTTGATTTCCTTACTGTTGATTGTTTTATTTAAATTTTCCAATTCTTCTCAATTGAGTTTAGGACACTTGTCTGTTTCTAAAATCCTGTTAATTTCTTCTAGGTTATTGAATTTGGTGACATAGTCCTTCATAATATTCTCATATGATCCTTTCTACTTTTGTGGTGTCTATTGTAATTTCTCCTTTTTTAGTTCTTATTTTATTTATTTGTGTCTTTTCTCTTTTCACTTTAGTGAGTCTATCCAGGGATTTGTCAATTTTACTAATCTTTTTGAAGAACAAGAAATGTGTTGCATTAATTTTTTTCTCTTGTTTTTTTGTTCTCTACTTCATTTACTTCTGCTTTGATTTTGATTTTGATTTTTCCTGCTGCTGAGTTTGGGATTCATTCATTCTTCTTTTGCTAGGTCTTTAAGACATATCGTTAGGTTGTTTATTTGTGATTTTTTGTTTGTTTGTTTCTTGAAATAGGCTTGTAATGACATAAATTTCTCTCGTAATACTGCTTTTGCTGCATCCTAATAATTTTGGTACAATATGTTTTCATTATCATTTGTTTCTATGCATTTTTCATCTCTTTTTTAATTTCTTCTTTGATGTAGTCATTGTTTAGTAGCATCTTGTTTATATGCTATTATAAGTGTTTTTTCCTTCTTTCTTTTCATAGTTGATCTCCAATTTCAAAGATTTGTGGTCAGATAATACGCTTGGTATGACTTCAACCTTCTTATATTTGCTGAGGCTAGTTTTGTGACCTGGTATATGGTCTATTCTTGAGAATGCTTCATGTGCACTAGAAAAGAATGTATAATCTTGTGTTTAAGATAAAGTGTTCTGTACATGTCAATTAAGTCCAACTGGGCCAATGTATCATTTAAAGCTGATATTTCCTTATTGCTTTTTACTTTTAATGATCACTATCAATGGGGTGTTTAGGTCCCCTACTATAATTGTGTTCTTGTCAATTTCTCCCTTTAGTTCTACCAGTAGTTCCTTTGGAAATTTTGGTGCTTTGTGATTGGGGACATAAATATTAATGTGCCATGTCTTTCTTGTTTATTGTCCTCTTTGTAATTATGAAGTGTTCATTTTTGTCTTATGTTACATTTTAATCTTAAAATTTGTTTTCTTAAATATAAGTATAGCTACATCTGCTTCTCTATGAATGCCATCTGCTTGGAGTATCATTTCCCACTATTTCACTTTGAGTCTATGTTTGACCTTGTAGCAGAGATGTGTCTCTTGGAGGCAGCACCTGGCTGGCTTCTGTTTTTGATCTAATTTGTTACTTTATGCCTTCTATTGGTGAGTTCAGTCCATTTATACTTAGTGTGATTATTAATGTATAAGTATTTCCTATAGACATTTTACTTTTCATATTTTGGTAGCTCAAGGTCTCCATTTTTTTGTCTGTTTTGTTGTGTTGTGTTTCTGTCTGTTATTTTAGTTTGATGGTGTTCTATGCTTTTTCCCTGTTTCTTCTTTTTTTTTACATTGTGTCTCTCTTCTGAATTGTATTGTTGTTGTTTCTGTTTTTGTTTTGTTTTTTTGCTTTTTTGACTGATCACCATTAAATTTATGTAAAGAAAGTTTCTTTAGCCTCTTTCTTAAGCATGCTTCTTATATCCATTTTCCTTTGGAAATTCAGACCATTACTTCCTCCTATTTTATAATGTTGTTTTCACAAATTATCCATGTTTATTTTGAATTTTTGTTTCAGGTTGAGTGGCCTCCTTCAGTATTTCTGTAATGCAGGACTTGTGCTGGAGAATTTCCTCAGCTTCTGTTTGTCTAGGAAAGTTTTTATCCTCCTTCATATCTAAAGAAATCTTTGCTGAATGAGTTACTCTTGGATGGTAATTTTTCTTTTTCAATAGTTTGAATATTTGATTCTATTTCCTCCTCAGAGCTTTTGCTGAGAAGTCTGATGGTAATCTTATGGGCTTTCATTTACAAGTTACAGTCTTCTTTTCCCTTGCTGCCTTGAGAATTTTTTTCTTTGTCATTTATCTCTGACAGCTTCAATATAATGTGCCTTGGAGAAAGCCTATTAGGATTGAGGTGGTTAGATGTTCTGTTTGCTTCTTGAATTTAAAGATCTACTTCTTTTCATATGCTTGGAAGATTCTCATCAACTATTTTTTTTAATTGACTCTGTGCATTTGTGGCTCTCTTCTCCTTCTGGTATACTCATTATTCTTAAGTTGTTCTTTCTGATGAAGTCAGATAGTATTTGCAAGTTTTTTTCTTTTTCTCTCTCTCTATCTCTTTTGTCTTTGCTGTTGTTGACTCTGAAGTCTCTCTTTTCTTCTATATGTGTCATTTCCATTTTTCTATCTTTGGTATTGCTAATTCTTTCCTCCATCATGTCAGCTCTAGTTCTTATGCTAGCTATTTCATTTTTTATCTTTTTTATTGAATTCTTTATCTTCAGAATTTGATTGGTTTTTCTTTAAAATTTCAATCTTTTTGTTAAAGTGTCCCTTTTTGCAGATTTTCTTTCTGAGTTCATTAAACTGTCTGAGTTTTCTTGAATCTCATTGAGTTTTTTCAGACCTCTGTCACTTTAAGTCACATCTTTCCATGTCTTTAAATTCTTTTTTTTTATTATTATTATTATTTTTTTTTTGGAGATTTTAATTTTCTTTCTGAGCTACTTTGTTCCTTTGGTTATTCATAGCAATTAATTTGTTTCTCTTTCTAAGCATCTACTGGAGTAGATTATCAGGTAATTAAATACTATTTTTTAATAGGAAGAAAGAGGTCATTCTTTTGCTTTCCAGTCAGTATTGCTGGAGCATTTTATTTTCTCTCATATTATTTTTTTCTTCTTGCAGTTGGTGATTGCCTGTGCTGTGGGTTTCTCTTCTATGACCCATTTACCTTGGTTTTAGCACACCACCCTTATGAGAGGGTGTGATGTTCAATGGGGCTATCAGCTTCTGAAACTCCAATGCTGCCCCTACAGCCAAAATCAGCAGCACCTATGTAATTAAGCTGGGATAAGTTGAGGCAGAGTGCATTAGAGGAGGTGGCAGGTGTATTTGTGGCTCTGGATGATGACTGCCTAATGAGCACTGCCAGTTCTCAGCTGTCTTGCCCCAACGACTCCTCCTGTCACCAGAATTTGCCACACTACATATCTGTTGGTTGCCAAATATCTCTCCAACTCTCAGGGCTGTAGATATTCTGCTCTTCAACCCAATACTCACAGTTGCAGTAACTTCTGAGGCTCACTATTAAGAATAGAAGAAGGTGAGAGAAAGTGAGCTCTAGGAGAGTGTGGAGAGGCAGCCAAGCTACATATCTTTGTCTTTTGCCAGCACTGAGGGCAGTGAGATAAATGTGGGCTCACATGGTTCTGCATTTGATCTTTGCCCTGGGGTCTCTGTGCTGGGTGCTGGGCTCAGCTGTATTATATGCTGATTCCCATAGGCTGGAATACTTGGGGCCAGAGAAGGCACGCCCACTGTCATTTTACTCCTCTGCTTCAGGACCACAGTGAGCTCTGGACCATGTCCTGTGGTCCCCATATCTGTACCTTTTTCTTTCTCCTAGGACTGCAGAGAGCTCCAGGCTGTGTCTCATGGCCTCTGTCTCTGTACCTCTTTCTTTCTCCTGGGAACACAGTGAGCTCTGGGTCACAACTTATGGTTCTTGTTTCAGCACTTCCTCGTTTTTTTCTCCCCAGTTCACACCACATTTCCTACCTTCATATGTTTAGATGCAATGAACGGGTCTCTCAGCTGTGATTGTTTGTTGCTTTGGGAGTCCTCTGTTGACTAATAGTTGTTGAATATGTTGTAACATCCAGAGGAGATTTCAAGGACACTTTCTCATGCTACTATCTTGAATTCTTTTTAAATATATTTTTTCTTTATTATTACTATCTTCAACCAGTAGTATCAACATTTGATATAGAACATAGAAAGTCAACATTGTATAAAATTAGTTGTGTTAAAACACTTCCTTGTGGTATTATTATCTTAGTAACTTATGCCATACTACAAAATATCCCTTCCAGGAAAGCATATCTACCTTCAGACAAACAACCCAAAACCTGGTAGCACTTAAACAAGAATCTTTTCATGGGGAAGAGTGACGAGGCAATAAGCCCACCTTTCTTTCCCTGGGAGTTGCCCTCACTATATGTCTCCCCACCCATCCACCAGCTCTGTGGGTGTTCTTGGCCTTGAAATCTTCTGCACACATTCCAACTAAACATCTTCACCTATTGCCTCATTGTATAGCTGAAAAGATGTTTGAAATTCTACAAATACAAATGTACCAATGAATGAGGAATTACAAAAGATGAGCAAATATAAAGCATCGTGATTACATTACATATAACTATACTCTGGGAAATATAAATGGAAGTTCACAGAAATAAAACTATTTAGAAATAAGAGGGCAGGGGAAGCCGGGATGGCTCAGTGGCTTAGGCATTCACTTTGCAGCACCGGGGACCAAGGATCGAATCCCAGCCCCAGCCCGTGCGGAACCATATGCTGAACTGGGAGCTCCCCTAGTTCAGTTCTCTCTCTGTCTCTGTATCTCTCCCTCTCTCTCTCCTCTGTCAAAATAAATAAATAAATAAAAATATATTAAAAAAGAAAGAAATAAGAGGGCTGCATCCTATTTCCGAGATAAACCTCAACTTTCTTCACGTCTCATTTTCTGACAGAGAGGTAGATACGGTGGTGGTGGTGGTGGTAGTGGGTGTTTGACAGTGTATCAACCAATCTTAGTTATAAGAATGACTTCCACATAGGCCCCAGGCCATCAGTAAAAGTATTTATTTTATTTGTATTGGCTTCTCTGTGGAGATAATAGATAAGATGTAGAGTCATGGTTCCTATACTAAGTTTACCATTTCTGGTGATACAATCCAACAAATGCTTGAAATTCACATTGGATCACCAGAAAGAAATGTATAATTGCTGTTCATTTGACTCATGGATAGATGGTCTGTTTCCTTCATCACTGCTTCCTTAAATCATATTTGACTTTTATGAACCAACTGTAATGGCATCTATTCCACAAAGCCTTCACTGACTCCCTCCTTCAAAGTTATAAAATTCCTTTTCTTCTGAATTCCCAATATATTCTGTGCTTATTATGAGAGACATTTTGCAACTTACAACAGTGATTCTCCAACTGGGGAAAAGGGTGGGGAAAATACCCTCTAAGAAGCATAAAATGATAGTAACAAAAACAATAAATATACTTTATTGAGAACTGATAAGCTGGACAATATAATGTCTTTTTGCAGTATCTCATTTAGTGTTAATACTAACCTTATGAGCTTCAAAATGATTATGAAATGCATTAAAATTACACAAATAGCAGTAAGTCCTCACCACCACCACCACCACCACTACCACATTTTTTTTTTTAATTATTTTTTTAATTGAAACCATTCGTACATTCTCAGAATGAACCACTTGTTTGTTGTAATGAATTGTCTTATGTCTTTAGATTTAATTTGCTAATACTTTATTTAGGACTTTATTTTATCAGATAAGTTGAAGACACACCTCAGCCACAGGGACAGGCATAGACTCAGGGTAAAAGGATGGAAAACAATAATTACACTACCACATTTTAACTACATCTGTTTTATTTCAAAGATCTTGTTTTGAATCAAACTACTCTCTATACCCTTCTCTTCTCCTATCCCACCAGCCTGCTTTCTGGCCTACTCATCATGTCCATACATTCTTGATAATCAATGGTGATCCTGGGAATTTGTAGCAGGGGGCCTCATCCCTCTGAAATTTTCAGGTAAAATGATACTGAGGACTACTTTTTGATCCTATTTATCTGCTTTATCTCTTCTACTGGACATTGCACACCTGTAGGGGAAAAAAACTGACACTTTTTATCTATTTCCATCTTCCATATACCATCCCAGTGGAGTCTAGAACAATGTCTTGCCCCCATCATTTTTGTATGAGTTTTTAAATAACATTTTTGAACATTAGAATGAACAGATTATATAAGAGAAAAATCATATAAAGTACAACTGATAACATTTGCAGGAAAAGAGAGGCTACCTGGAAGAGGTAATATTTTTTATTTATTTTGCCTAAGAGAACACTTACTTAGCAGAAATAAAGGTGAAAGGCAGTATAGTTGGAAAGAATTGTATAATGGTCTGAAGTAAAGCATTTCTCAATGTTGATGAGAAATGACAGTGTTGATAGATTTCTTATGACCATAGGACAGATGAGCAAGAAAGTTTAATTCTGAGAATTTCTGTTTCCATACCAGAGGTTATACCTTGGGCCATTATCATTTCAGTGGATGAAGGTACTCGCTAAAAATAGACTACTAATGTTTTCCTAATAATTACAGCACACGTCAGAAGAGACTAATGACCCCATGCCTCACTGTTTTCTTTTTGTTTCAGTTAGCCTCAAACAAATAAACCTGATAAATATTATCAGAGTCACATATGCTCATTAAGGGTTATAGTCAGTGGCTATGTTTGTTTTACTGCGTAATAGATGATGAAACCATGGCGATGAGTGGAGTAAGCTGGGATGGTTTTCATATTTTCCCATCTCAACACTGCAGACTTGCTTGGTGTTTTATTCACTGGCTTGTATTAATAGAACAGCTTGCTAAAACACTTACTCATTTTGACATGTCTTAAAGCAGTCCACATTCACATCTTCTGATCTAGTTCAATGATACATGATAGATGTTTAAAAGTGATTCTTAAATATAGCATTGAATGTTAACCATTTTCAGTGGCTAGAAAAATAGTCTGAAAGCTTTCAAATAAGAAATAGTATTTTTAATAACCTATTAAATCACTACAATTGAGAATTTTGCTGAGCATCATTTTATTGATTAGAGGACAAATTTTTATTTATTTTATATAAAATTTATGTTATAGAAAGTCAAGGTATACTGTACTGGCTTCTTTTCTTTTCTTTTCTTTTCTTTTTAGGGTTTTAGGCTAGTTAAAGAAAATAAGCACAGTAATTATTTTCTAATGAATATACCACACGTTTTTATTTTAGATCCTTGTAGCTTTTATATTTTATAAAAGACTGTGAAAAGTGATGAATCTTTCATAAACTCTTACATAAAATGGTAAAACTGTACCTGTGATTTGACTACTTATCACGTTACTCTCTGATTTGAAAACCTTCAATGGTTAACTATAAACATAATCCAAACACCTCTCATTAAATATATGATATCTCATACTATGATCTATTTTAGCTCCTTTAAAAATTTTTCTTTTATTCTTTTATTACTCCCCTCCTGTGTAACTCACAATCACACTGAACTTCTTAAGTCCTAACACTTGCAGGCCTTTGTCCTTCAGCATTCAAATACCCATCCTTTTATCTTTCAGGAAAAATTGTTTTCATTATGCCTCCACTAAATATAACTTTCTCTAGATTTTATTTTTCAAATTTACCGCAAAGCAGGTAGAATTCCCTTCTTTCTGCTCCTCTAGTACAGTTTCCAGGCATTCATAACATGGTATTTACATCACCTTATACTTCTTTATGTCTTAATGTCTACTTACACTCTTCTGAACAATTTGTCTTTCTTGTAAGTAAGAGCTCAACACTGATACAATTCTGGCACCAAGGTGTTCCATATATGTCAGCTTACAAAACAATTGAATATATGAATTTCACACCACTCCTCAGAAGAAACATACTCAGAGTTTACACCTTTTAATGTCCTGCTGCAAGCTGCAATTTCAGATAGGAGTTCCAGACTGAACCTGGGGACATGGTTCTGCAGAGGTGTCCAAGTGGCTTTTCATGTCTAGTTAAAACGGCATATGCCCAAGGTAATATCAGGAATGATTACTTGAATAGCCACCCATCACTTCATTCCCATAAAAGTGGTGAACATATACATTTTCTACTTTGAAAATGTTCCTTTGAGTCTCTGCTGAGATATGTTCATTCAAAAGAACAAAGGGTGATTAGCATATCATCACCAGACAGTAGGAATTGTATGTTTGGCAGGCAGTTCCACAGGGATACAGGCCCATGTTTTCAAACATATTTCATGAGACTGAATTGGGAAAAGTACAATCTCACAGGGAAAGCTGCATAAGACCACAGAAAATAGCATCACACTTGATAGAGATAATGTTTCCACCAGTATTATCCAAAGTTGCTCTACAGTCATATATTCAATGCCATTTTAATGGTAGCCAGTGAAAAATAGTTATAGAAAGAAAATGACACAGATAGAAGAAATCTTAGAGATAATTTTTCAATGCCTTATTATTTAGATTTGGATGTAATAGCTAAAAAATAAGTCTTATTTGCCTAACTTATTTGGTATACAAGGGACAAGTTCAGGTGAAGATAACATATAGAGGCGGCAATGTGAAAGAGTTCTGGCCATCAGTTCTGGCTTCAGATAAGCCTGGACCCATCACTTACCATCTATATGGCCATAGACAAAATCTTTAACCTCTTCAAGGCTGTTTTTTCTACTGTAAAAAACATACTACTACTATCTCTTTTGTAGAGTGTGTGGTAAGTATTAGAGGTTCTACATATGCAGCATTTAGCCCTGTGCCTACAGAAAAAAAAGAGTGCTCGGTAACTAATGAATATTGAAATAAGGGGATGTGAATCATGTTGGGGTGGACTTATTATTTGAGGCTACACAACATCCAAATCTTAGTATTTGGGAGGAATCCTAGAAGGAAGGAAGAAGGCCCACTTTCCACTATGAAAGTGCAAGTGGGGGAAGGACCTTGTCCATGGAAAAGTGGGCATCAGGTTGAGCTCGTCCAATCAGAACCTCTGCCTGGGGCTCTGCATCTGGAAGAGGCAGGTTGCAAGAGCACCACTCAGTGCCCTGATCAGGCTCCTGTCTGCCTACATTCTGCAAGAGGCTCCCTTAGTCCTTACATGTGCTCTGTGCCTGCCTTTCCTGGGAACTCTCTGATATCCTCCAGCAAATTCATAATTTGTTGCCATTAAATAAATTGATTTCCACTACATTTGACTAGTAAGATGCTCATTATAAATATAATTGTAATAGAGGTAGACCAATGCTTTCCAATCAATTCTCAGTTTTTTGTTACCACGCTTTGTGCAATATCACCTCCTCCATTATAACTATGGCTTAACTTTTTGTGTTCAGGGAGAAAGAACAGTCTACAAAAATGGGAAACTGTGGGTGAACCACAAGTTTACTTTAATTCACAAGATTAAGCAACTATATATACAAGCCTAGACTCAGAGGCATTTCTGTCTACTCTGAGTTCAAGGGCCCATTCTAAATGGTAGCAAAGGAGAATTGGAGAGCAGAAACCCAGAAAATCCAGTCTAAAGTGAGTGAGAGTCAGTTACAAAAGTGATCTTCTAGGGCAGGCATGACTTTGAATTAAGTAACCAGTGATTTCCCGATGTTTTTAAGTTGGAGGGAAATATATGACAGATGTGTTCACTATGGAAACATTAAAAATAGCTCCTTAAATCACCAAAAATTAGGTGCAGGGAGAAGGTAATACAATACAGACTAATCAGGAAGGAGTGGGCAGGACAGTCTGTTATGGTTGAGGGTAGCAAGGGGATGATGTTTTCAGTAACAGTAAACAAGCTGAGGATGAACAGGCCTTGGACCACAAGCACAGAACCCCACCCTAAAAGGAAACTGTATACAACTAGAGAAACACAACAGGGATGCATGCAAAAAGAAACTCAAAGGGGAAAATAATGTTAAAGGACATAAACATTAGTTTAGTAAAATAAAGCAAAAGAAATATGAATCAGTAGCCTGTGCTGATTTCCATAGCGGTAGTCCTCAATATTTAGAATACAAAAGAATTATCAGAGGCTCTTGTTAAAAATGCAGATCCCTGGGCCATTTGTCCAATAGGTGCTTCTGTAGTGCTTTTTGTGTGGAGTCTATGATTTTTTTTCCAACTACAATTTTTTTTGTATTGTTAAATTTAATAGGGTGACATTGATTGGTAACAATTAGAGTTTCCAGATGTACAGGTCTATATCACATAGCCCATGCATCAAATTATGTGCCCACCACCCAGAATCAGCTCCCCTTCCATCACTATATATCCTGTGTCCACTCCCACCTCCCCCAACAACTCTCCCTCCCCAGGTAACCACCAAACTATTGGGTATGTCCATAATGCTGGTGCCCACTCCCACCATCACTCCCACTCTCCCTCCCCCCTCATCCCCTTCCCTCAGTCAGTCATCCAGTTATTGAGAGTGTCCATAGGTCTCTGTGTCTTTGTTACTTTCAGTTTTATATTCCACCTATAAGTGAGGTCATATGTTTCCTGATTCTTTCAGTCTGACTTATTTCGCTTAATAAGATGGTCTCTAGGCCCATCCATGTTGTCACAAAGGACCGTATTTCATATTTTCTTATCGCTGAGTAGTATTCCATTGTGTAAATGTACCACATCTTCTTTATCCAGTCATGTATCAAACGGCATTTTGGTTGTTTCCATGTTCTGGCCACTGTGAACAATGCTGCGATGAACATGCGGGTACAAACATCTTTAAAGATTAAGGTTTTCAGGTTTTTTAGGTAGATGCCCAGTAGAAGGGTGGCTGGGTCATATGGTAATTCCATTTCTAATTTTTTGAGGAATCTCCATACAGCCTTCCACAGTGGTTGTACCAGTTTACATTCCCACCAGCACTGTATGAGGGTTCCTTTTTGTCCACAGCCTCTCCAGCACTTGTTGTCCCTTGTCTTGTTGATTATAGCCATTCTAACAGGTGTAACATGGTATCTCATTGTGGTTTTTATTTGCATCTCCCTAATTGCTAGTGAAGTGGAGCATTTTTTCATATATCTGTTGACCATATGTATGTCTTCATGAGAGAAGTGTCTGTTAAGGTCATCTTCCCCTTTTTTTAATTGGATTGCTTGTTTTTTTATTGTTGAGTTGTTGTACGAGTTCTTTGTATTTTTTTGACATTAGCCCCTTATCAGAGGCATTGTTTGCAAATATTTTCTCCCAGTTGGTTGGTTGCCTCTTTGCTTTGTTGATGGTTTCCTTTGCAGTGCAGAAGCTTTTTAGCTTGATATGGTCCCATTCATTTATTTGTGCTTTTACTTCCCTTGCCATTGAAGTCAGATTGATAAACTCCTCCTTGAACCCCAGGTCTATAAGTTTAGTGCCAATGTTTTCTTCTATGCAATTTATTGTTTCTTTTCTTATTTGGAGGTCTTTAATCCATTTTGAGTTAATTTTGGTATATGGTGAGAGATCACAGTTCACATTCAGCCTTTTGCATGTGGTTTTCCAATTTTCCTAGCACCATTTACTGAAGAGGCTTTTTTTTCACCACTGTATATTTTTCACTCCTTTGTCAAAAATAATCTGTCTGTATATTTGGTTTATTTCTGGGTTTTCAATTCTGTTCCATTGGTCCGTGGGTCTGTTTTTCTGCCAATACCAAGCTATTTTGATTACTGAGGCTTTGTAGTACAGATAAAAGTCAGGCAGTGAGATGCCCCCAGCTTTATCCTGTATTCTTAGGATAGCTTTTGCGATTCGTGGTCTTTTGTGGTTCCATACAGATTTGATGATTTTTTAATCTATTCCTTTTCTTTTCCTTTTAAAAAAAAATTTTTTTTTGTTTTTGACAGAGAGAAAGAGAGAGAGAGAGAGAGAGATACAAAGACAGAGCGACAGATGAACTGGGGGCACTCCCCAGTTCAGCACATGGGTCCACAAAGGCCAGGGCCAGCATTTGATCCTGGGTCCCCAGTGCTGCAAAGTGAGCTCTTAACCCACTGAGCCATCCTAGCTTTCCTTTTTTGTTTTTAAATCTATTTCTTGAAAGAATGACTGTGGGAATTTTATGGAAATGGCATTGAATCTGTATATTGCTTTGGGGAGGATGGCCATTTTAACTATATTGATTCTTTCAATCCATGAACATCGAATGTCTTTCCATTTCGTTGTATCTTCTTTAATATTTTGAAGAGTGTCTTATAGTTTTCAGTGTATAAGTCCTCCACCTTCTTTGTTAGATTTATTCATAGGTATTTTATTTTTTGTTTTGTTTTGTTTGCAATGGCAAAGGGAATGGACCTTCTCATCTCTCTTTCTGAAGTTTCATTGTTCGCATACAAAAATGCAGTTGATTTTGGGACATTGATTTTGTAGCCTGCAACTTTACTGTATTTGTCTATTATTTGTAATAGATTTCTGATAGAGTCTTTGGAGATTTCTATATAAAGGATCATGTCATCTGCACAGAGTGACAGTTTAACTCAGGGGTTCCCAACCTGTTTATACCCTAGGGTGCATTCTAAAATATCGGTAGGGCAGCAGGCACCAGCTATTTCTAAGGATATTTATTATTGAACAAGAATAAAAAATAATAAACAAAAATAATTTTAAAATAATAAATTTATTGTACAAATTATATACACACAAAGAAACATATATACAAAATGTAATACAAAGTAAATATAAAACACACGTCTAATAAAATCATTTTAGAAAACATAAAAAAAAACAATCTGTCAGTGTGATCTTTGGCATTGCATTTCATTGGCTAATGCCTCGTAATTAGGAGAGTATGACGACAACCCTGTTAGCAAACAATTATTAAGATGCTCATCGGTAAGTCGAGATCTATATCGTGATTTTATTAAATTCATGTTTGAATAAAAAGATTCGCATAAATACGTTGACCTGAAAAACGATTTGATATTATATTCCGCTTTTTTAAAAATGGGAACCTTTCTTTGTCGACTATGTTCCATAAGTCCTCTGATATTAAGGATTTTAGCAAAATATCATTCTTAAGGTTCAAAATTTCAAACTCTAGTTCTTCTGCTTTCCCCTGAACAAGGTCTGCAATACATGCGGCTAGTTCTATTACATTTATTTGGCAAGTAAAAGGATTGATACAGAAGGAGACAATTGGCTCGATATTTGTAAACTGCAGAAATCTCTCTTCAAACTGTTTTTTGAAGCACTTGCAGGCTCTCAATAAATAATGACACATTTAATTCATTGTTACCTAGCATTTTCCTCATATATGGGAAGTGCACGAGAGACTTGATATGCAGATGTGATATCAACAAAGTCAATTTCGCTTTAAATGAGTTTACAGAGCTTATCATTTCAGCTCTATTTTTGTCTTTTCCCTGCAACTCCAAATTGAAAGAATCTAATTTTTCCATGGTGTCAGCAAGAAAACCCAAATCCACCAGCCAGCAAGAGTCTGTTAGTTCATCATAATTTTCATTTTTATCATGTATAAATGTTTTTATTTCTTCAATT